>JAMPIV010022024.1:0-50332 GCA_024509875.1 Oreohelix idahoensis
TGTGTTATCGAGAACGGTGTTCAAGACAACCGAATCTCGTGACGGGTTTTTTGGCGGGACTAGTGTGTGATTAAGAGAGTTGTGTTTTGGGCGTGGACCGTGTAGGTCGAGTCCCAGTGTTTTTGGATAATGTATGCCTACGTAGGATTTGAGAAAATGTCGACTTATATATTTCGCTGTGTGTACAGCCTATGTGATACACTGCAGTGAAGATTTGTTTAGGCCATATGAACCTTATTATAGCTGCCGTGTGATGCAGGCTTTGCTATATTTTGAAGATTAATGAAGCTGCCGGGTGATGCAGGCTTCGCTGTGTATTAAGGTACTTTTGTAGGCCATATTATATATTAACTGCAGTGTGGAGATGTATGAAGCTATTAAGCTATTATTAGTCCAGGATTAGGACAGGCCATATTATGTTTAGCTGCAGTATGAAGATTTGTGAAGCTATTAAGCTATTATTAGTCCAGGATTAGGACAGGCCATATTATATATTAACTGCAGTATGAAGATTTGTGAAGCTATTAAGCTATTATTAGTCCAGGATTAGGACAGGCCATATTATATATTAACTGCAGTGTGGAGATGTATGAAGCTATTAAGCTATTATTAGTCCAGGATTAGGACAGGCCATATTATATATTAACTGCAGTATGAAGATTTGTGAAGCTATTAAGCTATTATTAGTCCAGGATTAGGACAGGCCATATTATATATTAACTGCAGTGTGGAGATGTATGAAGCTATTAAGCTATTATCAGTCCAGGATTAGGACAGGCCATATTATATATTAACTGCAGTATGAAGATTTGTGAAGCTATTAAGCTATTATCAGTCCAGGATTAGGACAGGCCATATTATATATTAACTGCAGTGTGGAGATGTATGAAGCTATTAAGCTATTATCAGTCCAGGATTAGGACAGGCCATATTATATATTAACTGCAGTGTGGAGATGTATGAAGCTATTAAGCTATTATAAGTCCAGGATTAGGACAGGCCGTATTAGGTATCAATGCAGTAATATATTATATTGACTCGTGTGTTTGCTGGCGAATGCGAGTACATTTATGGCCAGTAATCACATTTATTGAAACCACTCGGTTACAATATATATATATATATATATATATATATATATATATATATATATATATATATATATATATATATATATATATATATATATATATATATGTGTGTGTGATAGGGTGGGCGAGATGATGATGATGACGTTGTGATATTTGATCACTCTCTTTTCACACTCGCACCGACCCGAACAACAATAAAAACTCTTGATTCTGAGGCAGGGGCTGTATTTATTTCTACAACCCTGTCAGTGACTACAAGTACACAAAGCAAACATTAAACAAATAAACCAGCAAACAAAACACCAAACAAACAAACACCCAGCTAGTGCTCAGTTCCTAATCCTGAAACGCAAACAAAGCACGGGCTAGTTAAAATCATAGTTGAATAACGATACTCTCACCTGCCAAACAGTGCTTCCACGCCACCTGACACCCTCAACTATCACACACGTACACACTCACGCATGTCGTCCGATGCGACTAGTAAGGTGTTGTGCATGAGGCTGGCAATCTCACCGTGTAACATCGGTTGCTACCAAAACCACTACTGCAAGAGCACACACTCAGCTATCACACACACACTCATGCATGTCGTCCAGTGAGACTAGTATGGTGTTGTGCATGAGGCTGGCAATCTCACCATGTAACACAGATTGCTACCGAAACCACTACTGCAAGGGCACACTCAACTATCACACACACACATAATCATGCATGTCGTCAATGAGACTAGTATGGTGTTGTGCATGAGGCTGGCAATCTCACCATGTAACACAGATTGCTACCGAAACCACTACTGCACGAGCATATGAATACTTCATGCGGAGGCAAACCACACTGGTGACCCCATGCTCCCTCAGGAGCAGAGAAGAGAAATATATATCTCCAAGTGAGCCCACGTGCTCTCACAAACCATTCTACACATAACCATAATTAAATCATAAAATGGACATAAAATAATATTCAACTATCTGTACAACAAATACTCTCAACTAACCCGCAACTGATCCATCTCAATACTTGTTCCTGCACTCTGAACATGTCGTAAGTGATGACTGGTGCGCCTGGCCACAAGCGTGTCGTATATGACCCCTGATGAGATTGGGAACTCATCACATGAAACACATTTTTACAGAAACAACCCTCGTAATAGCATAGAAATGCTTCTTGTGGGCCTGTAATGGACACCAGCTGCATTGGTGTTTCCATGCTCCGCCGGGAGCAACCAGAGAAACACATGTCTCAACAAAGGAGTGGCCTCGCGCTCTCCAGAAATCTAAATACATATCCTCACCTCACTCAAAGTAACCCACTAAAGATATACAGTAGAAATATCAATAATCGTGAAATACACTCAATTACTCTTACATTAAAGAACAAAATAAAATTATTCTTAACTTTAACAACTAGAACTAAAGTCATCACCACGTGGCCGCCATCTTGCTATTTTGTTAACAAGTCAATATTATCTAAATTCAAGTGAAATAGTTTCACACTATATTTGCCTTTCTGATGAATGGAATAATCGCTCTTAAACTTTCACATCTATCTATCTATTTATTTTATTAACCATTAAAACAGACACGCTCAATATAATTTCAGAATTATAGAACACTAATGCTATTCTAAATTAACTCACGTGCTCAAGGCATTTACAGATTGAGTCTGGTGTCTAACTTCGTTTCTCTCTCGTCTGGGCGGCTTTTGCAAAATAGGCCCGTTCGCCGCCCGCTATCTCTTTTATAAGCCCAGGTCGAATCACTCAATTTACTGCGCGGCGCGTAGTAATTGCGCCACGCAAATAACACTCGCGATATTTGCTTTATTAGGCACGAAAACACAGATATGGCCCACAATTATCAAATATAACACATCACAACTAATTCTTAGGCTTTATTATGGCCTAAACTAATATATCTTCATGAAGACTTTTCACATCCCAGAGTGCTGCGCGCACATCGAAAATATATGGGCGATAAATATGCCTTGAACCTGAAGGGGGAAGCCGGGGTGTCTTTACGTGAAGGGGGAAGCCGGGTGTCTTTCCGTGAAGGGGGAAGCGGGGTGTCTTTCCGGCCCCATCACACACACACACACACACACACAATTATATATATATATATATATATATATATATATATATATATATATATATATATATATATATATATATATATATATATATATATATATATATATATATATAAAGTTACAGCCATAGAGCCAAAAAAATACTTATAACAGGAATTTCGCTGGATTAAACCAGCTGGGGGCTCGAACAAGCCACACCATTGCTTAAAATTTCAGAAAAGGTGACGGATCAGATATAATTTAATAGTGCTCTACCCTATGCAGCATTGTTCTTGAATTCTGAATTATCTTGTAAACACTGCCTTGAGATAGAAGCATCATTATACTTATATCTACAATTCTGCCAAGAGTAATCTTGTGCGAAGGTAGACACCTTTGAAGACCCATTTTAGATACTTTTGAGTTTTGGCCACTGGTGGACCACTACTGCAGAGCAAAGGGGAGGCAAATCTCGTGACAGTGTATGACGTTTTCTGTTTGTATAAATTCCCTTTAATGAATAGGTGACTGCTCTGTACCGACTTGTCTAACCTCTCGTACAACGTAGTATGATCTATTGTGGTGCCTTTCTCCAATTAGTATACTCATGTCAATAGTGCTCTACACACATCAAGAAATTCGCCACTATCTTGCAACCTGCGCAATTTGAACTTGTGGTCGTCGACGTCTTGGATCGTTTTCTGTAGGTGTTGACAGTTCAGGTAAATGATGAGGGAGACATGGAACGACCTTGACCTGGTGTCATGAGACAGGAGCTCTTAGCATGCGTTTGTTGAAGCCTTATGCTACTGCGGAGCTGGAGGGTAATAGTGATGAATGAATTACATTTTATGTAATATTTTCTTACTCCAGAACGTGTTTGTATGTATTTGTTGCCATTAGGAAGCATTGTTCTGGAATCGAGTCGATCTACTCTAACTCGAGTCGGATTTAAGTCAGCGTAGCGATTCCATTCGAACCCATATTCACACGTTTTGTATTAGCGACTCGAATCGCGACGTGCCCATTTTGGCGACCCAACTCGCCATACTGAAATAGTATTTCTAAATTGTAATAAAAAATAGAAATTCCACGTTACTGAAATTTGTGTAAAAATATCGAAATTTCCTTTGATCAAATAACAGCATTCAGTAAATATACTAAAAATAGAGATTAATTTTTTTTTTCATTATTTACAGTGAATCATCATCATCATCATTCCTTTTCGTTCCCTGTGGAACATAGGGCAGAAACAGCTGCTCTCCATCGATTTCTATTCTAGGCTGTCTTTTTCAGCTGTGCCCAAGTCATTCCAATGTCCCTAGCCTCCTCTTCAATAGTTCTTCTCCAAGTTCTCTTTGGTGGCCTCCCCACTCTTCTTTTCCCCTGTGGGTTCCAGTCAATGGCAATTCTGGCTGTGCTTGATTTTTCTCTTCTGAGTGTATGTCATATCCATCCCCGCTTTCTTACCTTAATTTCTGTTTGTATTGGCTGTTGCCCGCATCTTTTCCATAGCTCTTTATTTGTTACCGTATTACATCTGGCCATCTCATACGGAGGATCCGTCGGAGACATCTAATGTAGCTTGGAGGTGATACTCTTTGAGACATGCCATGCCTCTGAGCCATACAGCAAGACTGACTTCACATTTGAGTTAAAGATTCTAATTTTGTTCTCTCTGGATAGTATTTCTAAATTGTAATAAAAAATAGCTGAGGAGTTCCATATTGGTCGAAGGGCATTAAAATCGCATCTGGCTTTTTTTTTTTAAATCTTTGAGCAGACGTCACCATCTGTTCCCTCTCCTTTGTCAATGTTACTCCCCAGACATGTAATGCTTTCTACTTCTTCAATCATTGATACATTTTGAAGATCATTGATCCCCATCGAGTCCATCTGCCTATTATTTATTCTCATTTCCTTTGTTTTATTTACATTTATGTGTAGTCCCATCTTTGCTGCTTCTGTTACTAATCTAGTTGTTTTCTCCTGCATATCTTGCTGTCTGTGTGATAGAAGGCAAAAATCATCTGCGAAATCTAGATCCTCCAGTTGTTTGTTAAATGTCCACTGTATTCCAGTTTTCTCTCCCTCTGTTGTCTGTCTCATAACCCAGTCTATGACCATGAGAAAAATTGTTGGTGATAGCAGACATCCCTGTTTGACCCCACTGTGTACTGTGTAGGGCTCTGATAGTTTTCCTTTGTGTACTACTTTGCATGAGGCCTCCTGGTAGAAATCTTGGATGATTTAAAAGAATTTATCTGGGATTCCATAATGTCTCAGGATTTTTCATATCACAGTACTTATCGAAGTCCACAAAACTTATATACAAGGGGGTCTGCCACTCATTTGATTGTTCTATGATGATTCTTAGTGTTGCAATCTGGTCTGTGCATGATCTTCCTGCACGAAATCCTACCTGTTCCTCTCTGAGCTTGTCATCCACCGCCTTCTTCATACGGTCAAACAAAACTCTGGTCAAAATTTTTCCAGCCACTGCTAATAGTGTTACACCCCTCCAGTTGCTACAACAGTCAATTTTCCTTTCTTTGGCAGCTTGATAATGTGGCCTTACTTCCAGCTTTTTGGGATGGCCTCTTTTCCCCAGATTTTCTTGAAGAGCTGGTGTAGCAACTCTGAAGTGTATTGTCGTGGAATATTCTAATCCACATATATAAATTATCAAGTAAATATAAAGCCTAATAAATACATATAATAAATAAAGGAAGAAGAATGGTAAAGAACAGTGCTGTCACAATGACAGTACTCGAAATCCCCCTTCTTTTCTGCTTCGTCTGCAAATTGTAACGCTTTCACGTTGATAGTAAAAGCTTACTGTATTATACCCGCTTTCTTCAATGAAACGTGTGCTGTATTTCTTGGAAAAACATTGAGAGGCACCCTGCGTAATGACCTAAATTAATCCTAACATTAATTATATTACGTTACCAAAACGAACGAACAGATGGACTCAAATAGAAAGAGAGAGGGGCGAATAAAGCCGAACGCATGCAAAATTAAACACGCGTCTCGCTATTAATGCCACCCCCAACACGCGTCGCGCGATACACAATTACTACTATCACGCGTGTTAGGCTACAAGCACTAACTTTTTCGGACGGACAGTGATAAATTCACTACCCTTCCCAGAGTTAGGTTTTAAAATCATAAAAAACGCTTATTAGGAAAGATAACAATAGATGGGTTTACGTTTGAAAACATTACAGTACCCAGACAGCACATCTTCGAAACAGGAGGTAGAAGTAATTGCATATTTTGAACGCAGCCACGTAGCTCCTTTAAATTTGGATATTTGGGTTCCTTAGGGCTTGCTGACAAAGAATATGTAAAACGTTACGCAAATAGTCCAGGAATTAATAAATTATAACCAAAATAAAATAGTGGGGATGCCTGACAACATGGAATCATTTCTGCTCATAAAATTTTTTTTATAACGTGTTTGAACAAAACCTTACGTTACAGAAATAGCCTACCATGTAAACTCCAAATTGATTGGAGCGCAACAAATGAAAGACTAACCACGATAGGTCGGGCTATAAATACTATCTATCGTTGTTAGGGGAGACGGGAAAGGTAACATTTTTTCAAACACTTGTCGAAACGTGGCTCCATTGGCTAGACTCGCTGATATACTCACTTAGGAGCGTTAGTTCGAAACCACTTGTTTAAATAAGCTTGATAAAGCAACAGTGCGTTGAAGCCAGCTCATATATTGCTATATAAAAGCCTGGAACATAAGCAGATGGGAATTTGTGCCAGTAAATGTGCCAGAATTCATTGCTAATCAACGTATCTGTGTTTATTCTATGAATTGTGGGACCGTGGTCTTGATGGTACTGAGCAGCACCTGGTCAGAGCTTTGCTGAATCCAGAGTCGGACAGCATACTCCTTGGTCCATCTAGCTATCAGTGAGGTGTCTCCAGAGCCCAGGGGAGAATTCGAGCAGAGGAGTCCCTTCCTGCCGCCATCACGCAAGATAAGCTGATTTGGCCAGCTGAGCTCAACATTATGTCCCCTCATCTTGAAATGACTTGGTAAAAACAACATTCAGAGGGGAATTTAATTGTCTTAATATCAGGAACTGAGAACATCTCCAATACTAGTCCCTAAAGACAAAATATTGCAGTCATGATGACAAATACCAACAGAGCTTGAACAAAACAAAACCAGTATTACCTCATATTACTACTACACAACTGACACACATAGGATACTTTTAATAATATATGTCATTACAATATTCATATTGATAAATTCTGTACATATAATTTGTAAGTAAAATTGATTGTGATTCCTGGTTCCCTTTGTAATTGAATCAGGACACATATTCATTCATAACAGCAATGAATACATATTGTTATTTGAAAAGTTATCAGTGACTCCTTCAGATATTTTCATAGAGTGTTATATGTATGTGAGTGTCACAGTGTTGTCAAGAGTAGTGGATTAAATTAAATTGTTTATCTGTCTGTTGTTGTTTTGACTTACACTTCATCATACACATACCCTAGACACATAACGTAGTCATCACACTATTCCAGAATAATTCTGACTGAGATATATAGATATGTGGTAGCAAGTAAGGTTATCTATAATACACTACACTTATTAGATATAGATACCTTCACAGCTGATCTCAGTCAGTACACTAAGTCCCCTATAAATATTTATAACATCCCACTTCACCACATATATTGGGGTCTCGCTCTTGGGATTTTGAATCTTTCCCTATTAAAAAATATTGGGGGTAATTCACTTCAGGGAATATAAGAATTAAAAGGTATCCTTGGGTGGAATTAAATAAGGTTGAGCTCACGGTGCCTGTGTTGTCCATTAGATATATTTAGAGATTAAATTGTTGGTTAGACATTGTAGAAATTTACCTGATAGACAATGGCGGACCTGGCCAAGTTTCGATCTGCTGCTGTACAGACTGCAAAAGAGTTAGGATTAGATGGGCAAGTTATGGTTGCCTATGTCACTACGGAATGTGATAAATTTATTGAACGCGAAGAAAGAAGATTAGAAAAAGAGGCCGAAAGAAAGTTAGAGGCTGAGACTAAGAGGTTGCAAGCTGAGGCTGAGACTAAGAGGTTGCAGATTGAGGCTGAGGCTAAGAAATTGGAAGCAGAAGAAAGAAGATTGACTGCAGAAAGAGAAGACAAGAAATTAGCTGCAGAAAGAGAAGAGAGGAAATTAGCTGCAGAAAGGGAAGCAGAAGATAAAAGATTACAAAGGGAACATGAGTTACGACTAAGGGAGTTTGAGTTTCAGGGCCATGCTCCTGAAAATGGTGCCAGTCCCTTTGCCTCTGATGCCACTGCTAGCCAAGGAGCCTCAACCTCAGCTATGAATTTTCATTTAGATCATTTTGTTGAGAAAGACGATGATATTGAGAGCTATATAAATAGGTATGAGCTATTAGCTACCACGTATGGGTTAAGGTGCAGAGAGGCTGGGTGAGTTGCTAAATGTTGCTGAAAGGTATCAAGCAGCTCAAGCAGAGGTAACAGGTAATAAAAAGAAACAGGTGGACAACTTTAGAGCACCACAGAACTTTAATAAATTTGATCCTAAGGATCAAAATAAAGGTAAGCACCAATTTGATAGGCCACGGTATGAAAATAAAAATAAATTCCCACAATTCGATGAAAGGAAATATGATGAAAGAAAATCTTTCAACCAAGGAAAAAGGTGGTGTAAAAATTGTAAGATGAACAATCATGACACTGACCATTGTAGAAGGAAACCTGTGTATATGGCAACCCTTCAGGTCAGGTCGACCTCAAGACAGGAGGAGGATATTATGTTAGATACCACTCCAGAAGAGATGAGGAAGGCACAGGCTGGGGATAAAACACTCAAGCCTTGTTTCAGAAAATTGTCAACTTGTCATACAACTCCAGGCAAGGGAGATTTTTACATGAAAAACAAGTTGATGTATAGGAAGGCCGGAACTAGATCCCATGGTCACGGACAGCTGGTTCTTCCAAAGAGATATAGGACAGAATTAATAAGGAGTCTACATGTGAAACCAGATGGGGACCATGAGAAGATAGGTACCATCATTCAAAAGGTGGCTCACAATTATTATTGGCCCAAAGCAAGATGGGACATTGAGAATTTTGTAGAAAGGTGTAGCATAGCACATGAGGGAACACCCACAAGTGGGAACATGGATCAGGACCTGGACACGCCCCGGGGCAAAATTAGGCCTGATAATAAAAAGAAAAATAGATTTGATAAAGTGGACCAAATGGAATGGGAAGCCCCTTTTTCACGGACAAGCTTCACTTAACTGTTTTACAATGGCCACTATGCGGAGAGTGCAAAAAGATGTCTTACCCCAGGATAAGCCGACAATCCCTCAATCGGACTTAAACAAACTGGAGGAAGAGGATGTAGAGAGGAAATCTCTCATCAAGAATTTTAAGTGGGGAGACAGCCCCAAAAGAAAAATTGGTAGCGGTCGTTTTGTGAATGATAATTCTGGGAGGAAAAATCATCACTATAAAGCTTCGAGTGGAAGAGACCATACCGGTGCATGGACAAATAGGTCCACACAATTAAAGGTCCATATGTAGCTATGTTAAGAACGTGGACTGATGAAAAGGCGGAGGAAAACATTACATCTTCATACCAATATGTGAATGAGCTGACCACTCGGTTAAAAACTGGCTGGAAACTTGCCAATGAAAATTTGAAACAAGCCAGGAAGAAACATGCTGCCTATTATAACAGGAAGGCGAAAGACAGAAATTTGACTGTGGGAGAGAAAGTACTGCTTCTTTTGCCCGGGAGTCAGAATAAGTTACAAATTGGATGGCAGGGTCCATATACAGTTCTAGAGAAGGTGTCTAGAACAAATTATAAGATAGATAAGAAGGGGAAAGGAAAAAATCTATCATGTGAATCTCCTGAAGAAATATTTGGAAAGAGAACATCAGGAAGAGACACACTTGTTGACCTTGTCCATCGCCATGGAGATGAAAAAGGAACCACTTTCATCATTTGAGTATCCATTACACCCCTGTGAGACAGCAGCACAGGTGAAAATCAGTACACATTTAACGAAAACTCAGAAAGAGAGAGTGCAACAGGTTCTAAATAATCATGCAGAGGTGTTAACAGACCGACCAGGGCATACAAACCTATTGGAATATGATATGAAACTAATAGACTCCACACCTGTCTGTATGAAACCATATTCGATTCCGTTTGCTAAGGAGAAAGCTTTGAAGGAAGAGATAGACTATCTATTGAAGGAAGGAATTATTTCGCACAGTGAGTCTTCGTATAGTTCCGGTGTGGTACTCTTAAGGAAGCCCTCTGGAGAACATAGACTCTGTATAGATTACAGGAGACTGAATGCTATTACAGAAGGACAGGTGGATCCATTGCCGGATACAAATCAGCTGTTTGCCAGACTAAATAAAGCTAAATATTTCTCAAAAGTGGATCTGAGTAAAGGATACTATCAGATTCCAGTAAAGCCTGAGGTTAGACCATCCCTAGCTTTTAGTACCTCAGAAGGACACTATGAGTTTAATAGATTGCCATTTGGATTGAAGAATGCGCCTAGTGTCTTCTCTAGAATGATGAGAAAATTATTGGATCCTCTGAATAATCCCTCTATAACAAATTTTATGGATGATATCCTTATAGCAACAGAAACATTTGAGGAACACATTGACTCTCTGAACATGCTGTTTGATCGACTTAGGGAGGCAAATTTAACAGCCCGACCAACCAACTGTTGCGTTGGATGTAAAGAATTGGAATTTTTGGGACACACAGTTTATCAGGGAAACATGACCCCTGACCCAAAGAATTTAGAGAAACTACAGAAAGCCCCGAGACCACAAACCAAGAAGGACGTGAGATCCTTTGTCTCATTATGTGGTTTCTACCAGAAGTATATCAAAAACTTTAATTCCATATGTGCACCGTTAACTGAATTGACACGTAAAGGACATCCAGATCGCATTACATGGACACCACAATGTGAAATGACTTACCAAGAATTGAAGGAAAAGCTCACAAGTAAACCCATTTTGAAATTACCTGACTTAAGTCAAGAATTCATAGTAAGGACGGATGCAAGTAATATTGGGTTAGGTGCAACTCTACTACAGAAATCAGATGCATTGGATGGGGAATTAAGCCCAGTGGCATATGCTAGCAGAAAGTTGAATAAAGCTGAAATCAACTACTCAACTAGCGAAAAAGAATATCTTGCAGTAATATGGGCGATAAAGAAATTCAATATTTATCTATATGGGAAGGCATTTAAGTTGCAAACAGACCACAAACCTTTATCGTTTCTAGCACAGGCTAGGCATGAGAACTCCAGGTTACTCCGATGGTCTTTACTTTTGGCTCCATATAATTTTAGCATTGAGTATATATCTGGAAAAACCAATTTGGGAGCGGATTTTTTAAGCCGCCATCCGTGTGATGAGAATCACCGTAAACCCCAGAAATAATAATAAATTTCTCTATGTGTATATAGAATAAAGGACTGACATATAATGTCTGTTTTAAGAGGGGAGATGTCGTGGAATATTCTAATCCACATATATAAATTATCAAGTAAATATAAAGCCTAATAAATACATATAATAAATAAAGGAAGAAGAATGGTAAAGAACAGTGCTGTCACAATGACAGTACTCGAAATCCCCCTTCTTTTCTGCTTCGTCTGCAAATTGTAACGCTTTCACGTTGATAGTAAAAGCTTACTGTATTATACCCGCTTTCTTCAATGAAACGTGTGCTGTATTTCTTGGAAAAACATTGAGAGGCACCCTGCGTAATGACCTAAATTAATCCTAACATTAATTATATTACGTTACCAAAACGAACGAACAGATGGACTCAAATAGAAAGAGAGAGAGGGGCGAATAAAGCCGAACGCATGCAAAATTAAACACGCGTCTCGCTATTAATGCCACCCCCAACACGCGTCGCGCGATACACAATTACTACTATCACGCGTGTTAGGCTACAAGCACTAACTTTTTCGGACGGACAGTGATAAATTCACTACCCTTCCCAGAGTTAGGTTTTAAAATCATAAAAAACGCTTATTAGGAAAGATAACAATAGATGGGTTTACGTTTGAAAACATTACAGTACCCAGACAGCACATCTTCGAAACAGGAGGTAGAAGTAATTGCATATTTTGAACGCAGCCACGTAGCTCCTTTAAATTTGGATATTTGGGTTCCTTAGGGCTTGCTGACAAAGAATATGTAAAACGTTACGCAAATAGTCCAGGAATTAATAAATTATAACCAAAATAAAATAGTGGGGATGCCTGACAACATGGAATCATTTCTGCTCATAAAATTTTTTTTTATAACGTGTTTGAAAAAAAACCTTACGTTACAGAAATAGCCTACCATGTAAACTCCAAATTGATTGGAGCGCAACAAATGAAAGACTAACCACGATTGGTCGGGCTATAAATACTATCTATCGTTGTTAGGGGAGACGTGGAAAGGTAACATTTTTTCAAACACTTGTCGAAACGTGGCTCCATTGGCTAGACTCGCTGATATAATCACTTAGGAGCGTTAGTTCGAAACCACTTGTTTAAATAAGCTTGATAAAGCAACAGTGCGTTGAAGCCAGCTCATATATTGCTAAATAAAAGCCTGGAACATAAGCAGATGGGAATTTGTGCCAGTAAATGTGCCAGAATTCATTGCTAATCAACGTATCTGTGTTTATTCTATGAATTGTGGGACCGTGGTCTTGATGGTACTGAGCAGCACCTGGTCAGAGCTTTGCTGAATCCAGAGTCGGACAGCATACTCCTTGGTCCATTTAGCTATCAGTGAGGTGTCTCCAGAGCCCAGGGGAGAATTCGAGCAGAGGAGTCCCTTCCTGCCGCCATCACGCAAGATAAGCTGATTTGGCCAGCTGAGCTCAACATTATGTCCCCTCATCTTGAAATGACTTGGTAAAAAACAACATTCAGAGGGGAATTTAATTGTCTTAATATCAGGAACTGAGAACATCTCCAATACTAGTCCCTAAAGACAAAATATTGCAGTCATGATGACAAATACCAACAGAGCTTGAACAAAACAAAACCAGTATTACCTCATATTACTACTACACAACTGACACACATAGGATACTTTTAATAATATATGTCATTACAATATTCATATTGATAAATTCTGTACATATAATTTGTAAGTAAAATTGATTGTGATTCCTGGTTCCCTTTGTAATTGAATCAGGACACATATTCATTCATAACAGCAATGAATACATATTGTTATTTGAAAAGTTATCAGTGACTCCTTCAGATATTTTCATAGAGTGTTATATGTATGTGAGTGTCACAGTGTTGTCAAGAGTAGTGGATTAAATTAAATTGTTTATCTGTCTGTTGTTGTGACTTACACTTCATCATACACATACCCTAGACACATAACGTAGTCATCACACTATTCCAGAATAATTCTGACTGAGATATATAGATATGTGGTAGCAAGTAAGGTTATCTATAATACACTACACTTATTAGATATAGATACCTTCACAGCTGATCTCAGTCAGTACACTAAGTCCCCTATAAATATTTATAACATCCCACTTCACCACATGTATGGTTTATCTGCCTTCAGGGTTTCTGGTGGTATTCCATGTGGTGCTGCGGCCTTCCCATTTTTCAGCTGTTTTATTACCCAAGAGATCTCTTGTTTAGTCGGTGGGTTCATGTTGCACTGTAGTGGCTCTTCTGCTGGTTCTATGATGAGTTGCTGTATTGTTTGGTTTACAGTGAATAATGTGGGTTTTTTTCTAAGAAAAGCGATCGTAACCATAAAACAATTTCAGATTTAAAAATGGAGACTCAACTTGAATGCTACGGTTAGGGACTTACAACTTGATTTGCGACATGTACTAAGAGACTTGAGACTTGTTAGGAATGACTTGAAGACAACTCTATTAGGATACTTAATAAATCACAGCAGATTTCAGACTTCTCCGGCTATGAGCAATTCAACTATCAAACTTTTGGCGCTTTCCGCAGTTCTCAGAGCAGGAGATGTAGCCAGCCTTTTCAGACTGCTCATGAAGTGCTTATTACCGTACTTAAAATTGATTCCAGGCTTCAGATCATACATTATCGTTTTGAACTGATAAGTGTAAGTTTTGCGCGGAGGAATGGGTAGATAAGCCAGGTCCTCTAGCTATTCGGCTTTCAATCTCCGGTGGGCAGTTTCGCGTGGATTTACTGTAAGTTGTAGTTATCTGATTCAGCGGGTGCGTCCTGCATATCGTGTATTTTCAGCTTTCACTTAGGGCCTCGGGTTTCATTCATTGGTGTTCTGCGCTCATCTTGTTCACAAACTGTCAAACTTTCTTGTACAAAGTGTTCTGAATACTTCAAATTTCTGTCTATTGTGAGTTTTCAGCCGAAGTGACTTTCTTGCGCTTTTGACGAGAGGGGACGCACATACCAATTTACAAGAGCTGTATAAGATCGTACTATGCAGGTACGGTATCTTCACACTCCCAGCAAGAGCGCCCAGTTTCTGAGCACCAAGTTTCTAGATCGTTCAGTTATTTGTACAAATCTGTATAGAGCATTTCAGTATACAGAGTAATTAAGTTTCCCTATCTTCCAGCTTTATGTCTTCACAAGTCAGCTATCACTAATGAGAGCATGAGTCCTGGTTAGTGAATCAACGAAGTGAGAAGCTAGCGCCCCTCCGACCCGTGTTACTAAAGTTCTGTCGATCACGTTCTCCGATCCTTGTTACTAAAGTTCAGTATAGTGGCTGGGAATGTGAAGGTCTGATGCTGTTCTTATAATGCATATGACTTTTAACAGATGAAAGTCAATTAAATATCTGTTAAAGTCCGTTATATAACTAGAAACACCGGGCCTTTACACCCCTCCACTTTAATATTATTCTTGTTCAGAGTTTATTTTTTTATTATTTTTTTTTAACGTATAAGCACAATTGTGATTATCCCTATTTATATTGATTTGACAAATGTGATGCCACTTTCTCATATAGGCGGTTGTTCATATTATTTGG
Source organism: Oreohelix idahoensis (assembly GCA_024509875.1). Taxonomy (NCBI): domain Eukaryota; kingdom Metazoa; phylum Mollusca; class Gastropoda; order Stylommatophora; family Oreohelicidae; genus Oreohelix; species Oreohelix idahoensis. The sequence goes on from JAMPIV010022024.1 coordinate 15,252, forward strand.
AATTGAAAACAATATATATCCTAATTATAACTCATCAGAGGTTGAACGGGATATCTTTTTTTTTAATCATTAATTTAAAAAAAAAAAATCACGTTCTCCGGCCCGTGTTACTAAAGTTCTGTCGATCACGTTCTCCGATCCTTGTTACTAACGTTCAGTCGATCACGTTCTCCGATCCTTGTTGCTAACGTTCAATCGATCACGTAATACGTTCCGTTTCTAGAAAGGCCGCTCCATTTATAGACAGACTTATAAATAACTCTTCAATGAATGCAGGATCTTTCCATATAAGTCTTAGCGTTTCACGACGGGGACATCCTTTGTATAAATTTCTTGTAGTGTGCACGCACGCACGCACTTATTTTCTCCCCTTCATTTTTTTCGCCATATATCTAATGTCAAGATTGATTGGCTGGCGAAGACAGACATTTTATCCACATATTTTGATGTTTTATCTTCTTGTACCTGAAATACTTATCAATCCCACTTGCCGTTTTGTGTGCCCAGTGGAGTAACTACCATGTAATGAGCGACCGGGCAAAAATTAAATGGGCCCTTCCTTTTATAATGGGCTCAACAATTATAACTACTATATGGCATATCTGTATAAACATAATGTAACTACTTACTTCTTCATCATCACTACTCTTCAGCTCCCCACGGAGCATACCCTTTGTGCCAGATCCTTGTGTCCTATGTTCTCCGCTCAAGATTGTTCCAGGTCTTTTTTAAATTTCTCTCTTCATAATCTGGGACATGCAATGACGTGTAACGCAGGACATTACAAGAATACATATACAGACAAGGGTCCGTGCGGAACATTTTTTTCCGGAGTCCCCTCAATGCTGAGACCCCGAGAAGTTCCCCGTGTACCAGGGCGGTAGCTACGTCACTAAATGTGCCGCAGCATTGTCCATCAGTCTATGAAGGGCCGCACGGTACACCCGTGTGGTTACAGTTAGATATGTATTGGGCAATCTGTTCAAGCTTTCAACATTTTCTGTACCCTTTTCTATCAAGTACTGCCTTGTGATACTAACAGATGATGTCTTCAGTATGTCACTTATCCACTTCAAATAACTTTCCCACACCCTTTGTTCCACTGGTATTTATTTTATTATTTTCACCAATTCCACACAGATGATTCTGTTATATTATAACATTTTAACCCTCTTCACAAGTTAGAAAGAAGCAATCCACTTTTTTAGGCATGTTTTGAGAAGAGAAACGCTAGAATATATCTTAACAACAGGTAAGATTGAAGGAAAAAGAGATAGGGGAAGACAAAGAGAGCAAATACTGGACAGTTTGACATCGTGGATGGAAAGAAGTCAACAGCAGAATTGATAAATTGTACTGGAGACAGGAAGTTGTGGAGAGACATGATCTCTACGCCACTAAGCACGGTACCTGAAGAAGAAGAATCCTCTTCTCGGTATCTTTAAGGTAGAAGGAGAGAGGTAATGTGCCACAAATTTACACAGAGACTATTTCATACCTACTCTAACCTTCAGCTACGGCTAGGGCTAATATGTGGCAACATAAACATGGTTATAGAAATTTATATTTTTAATAAATGGATGAATTCTAGGCCAAAAATTATGTGTGTAACAGCTTGGAATCTTTTATTGTTTTCCAATATAAAACCAAACACTTAATTATAACTTCAGTCTATAACATATTAATGGCTCGTTATTTTTTTTTCATTTTTTTTTTTCAAAATAATATTTCTTCCGTACTACACTGTGTTTTTGACAGTATGGTAATTAGTACTTTCAACAGGTGATTAATTATGTCTTCTTAATGACGTGAAAACCCATCTGAAAACAGCATGACAATGTTCATAGCAAAGCTTTTATGTTTCTCCTTCAGCCAATTCCCTCTATGTTTTCTTATTTTGTCCAGTCAGTTAACTTTCATGTCATCATTGTCATGTATGATTCTTTCTTCTCTGTGCTTGTGCACTTCTTATTTTTACTTCTCTGTGCTTGTGCACTTATTATATTTATTCTATGTGGTAGTGCACGTCTTATTTTTCTTCTCAGCAGCTACAGAATTATTACAATGCAGAATGTCTTCGGTAAACTACTAGAAAAGATAGTAGAATGGGGAGAAAAAAAAATACTAAGATAGTAGCACGAAAAATAATGAATCACCTCAAAAAATGCACAAATCCTACATGATAATCTCGGCAGCTATAGGCCCATGAAAGTAACATGGGGTAACGCTGGAACTTTTGCTTATGATGGATACGAGGGGTTCCAGGATAAGCGAGAAACGGTTGCTGTAGCAACTGACCTAGTGGATGCTTATAACAGTGTGAACTATGCAATATTAATAAACTGTGTAATGGCTTGCGGTGTTAACCCTTGGATTACAAGATGGATAGCAGCTGCCTTAACTGAGAGATCAGTGGCATTTCGCTTGGGAACATGGACATCAGATCCAATGCCCATTTGCCCGGGACTACCCCAGGGTTCTCCACTATCACCGGTGCTGTTTAATATCTATACAGCGAAAGAAGCTACCATTCAGCCAACTGGGTTGGGACGACCACTGACTTTTGCTGATGACATACTTGTTTACAGAACTGGCTCTGACCGACAAGAAATGGTTAATAGCACTACAGGAGGTGTCTAAATGGTCAGAGGAAACTGGCTCCAAAGTCAATCCCAACAAGGTCTCCATGCTGTGGTTCTCCTTGAACAATTCTGTTGGGAAAACAGGCCTCCCAGATATCACTCTCAATTGACAGAAAATTGATCGTTACATTCGATTGCGGGCTCTCGTGTAAGCACCATGTTGAGCAAATCACACTGAAATTCAGGAGAGGCCTAGCAGCCCTGAAAATAATGGCTGCGGCGCGTCTGGAGCAGAGATTACTATTTCTTCTTTATCAACAGCTAGTCATATCGGTCATTGAGTATGGGCTGGGAATACTAACGCTGTCAGTAACACAATGTGAACGACTAGAACGCATTCAAAATGAAGGAATGCGTATAGTCTTGGGCTGTACGCGAGATACCCCCATTGTGACAATGAGGTACATGCTTGGAGTGCTGTCGATTAAATCCAGATGGCCCAAGCAAAAGCCTATATGCGAGTAACCACAGACAAACGGCACCTCTGCATGGAAACATAGCTGACATTAAGGGAGCAGGAATAAAGAGAGGGATGTCATGGATGGCACAGGCAGAGACAACGATCAAGCAGGTGGCCACAGTTAAAAACATATTCAAAGGGGGAAGAGTGGAGTATGTCAGATGAGAACTGGATTAATTACCAGCAAGTCATCATCAGCCTTGGAAGAGAATGTAGAACTTGGGGCAATGGAAAAGCAGAACTGGAAATTAATCAACTGATACATGATCATGCCGGGGATAATAATGCCATTGTGTATACAGATGGAGTGTATGTGATCCGTGGTGAGAAATCAGGCTGGAGCTTCTCTGCTAGGGTAAAGGGCAGAATCGTCGCGGAACATAGCGGGGCTTACAAGATAACAACTTCCAGCATGAGAATGGAGGTAGAGGCAGTTACTGCAGCCTTAAGGTGGATATATGCAACTTCATTCACAAAGGCAGTCATTGTGTCGGACTCTGTCCATGCTTCGAAAGGTTCAAAGTGTTTGGTTGCGGCATGAATGGAAAACATTCATATAAGCTTTGAGTCTACAAGAACTGGTGTGGATCTACTGTCCTGGTCATGCAGGGGTATGTGGTAATGAGAGAGCTGACAGACTCGCAGCAAGAGCACCCATAGTGGGGACACTGGATATTGATAAGGGAGAGATACTGAGAACAATTAATGATCGCCTGTTAGAGAATGAATCATCAAGGTTAAGACTGTTGGAATATGGCATCAAACGTAAGGCTAGCAGAGATGGACGTATGAGAGGATGCATCCGTCGTGTATACAACCAGCGAGCTACAGGAACAGTTAGCATTCACACTCTTCGACATATACTGAGGGAGACTGAGCACCTATGGGTTTGCCATGAGTGCAGTGATGTCGATTCTGTTCAACAATCAACTTCTTTTTTTTCTTTCCTGTGCTTGTGCACTTCTTATTTTTCTTCTCTGTGCTTGTGCACTTCTTATTTTTCTTCTCTGTGCTTGTGCACTTCTTATTTTTCTTTCCTTATCCTGTGCACTTCTTATTTTTCTTCCATGTGCTTGTGCACTTCTTATTTTCTTCTCTGTGCTTGTGCACTTCTTATTTTTCTTCTCTGTGCTTGTGCACTTCTTATTTTTCTTTTCTTATCTTGTGCACTTCTTATTTTTCTTCCCTGTGCTTGTGCACTTCTTATTTTTCTTCTCTGTGCTTGTGCACTTCTCATAATTGTTCCAAAATACTTGTAAATGGGTTAACTTGTCAGATCACTAGTACTCTACTGGTCCATGTGTTTTGGCGAGCAGTTGATTGGCGGAGTGGTTAGAATGATGGCTTCTTGCGGCAAAGGTACAATTTCGAAAAATGGTGGCGTCATGCTCTCGTTTACCTAGCTGTAAATGGGCGCCTGATTCTGGTCATAAGTTTGGGAAGGAAAAGGAAGCAAGGAAGGGAGCTGGTTCCTCCAACTCTCGATGCTGGATCTAGTAGAGTGAAGTCTCTAACACTCCACTCTCCTACAGCAGTATTTGCTATGGGTCTACCTTTACCTGTTAGGTGTCTTGACACAAAACATAATTGGTAGCCTATATATGTCTGCCATCTTATAAACTGTCAACATGTTTATGGCCAATCTACTCTCATTATATCATCATCACTGCTGCTATTTACCTCCCCAAGAAGCAAAGTCTTCAACATCAACTCCCCCATGTCACGTGACATCAGTGCCAGGGATTTCCATCTTTTCTTCATCCCTTCGATTTCATTCTCCAGTTCTCTTCTCCAAGTGTTGTTTAGTTTCCCTCCACCTCTTACCCTGGAGATTACAGAACAAGAACTGCCTTGTAATGTTATCAACAGGCTCCCCCTCAGTGTGTCCTACCTACTGTAAGCGTCTTCTTGTTCCACTGGCACTTGTCTGGTTCTTGTTGTCAGTTTCCATATTTGGTGATCCAGTTTTACCATATCAGCCATCCTATTCTATGTAAGCACCCATTAAACTTTGTTCACTTCTTTGCTGTCGTTTTTGGCGTTCTCCCCGTGTTAAGAGGCATACAAAATACCAAGACTTGATATTTGAAACGAGTCACAATTCAGACACCTTTTGGCTTACTAAGGATTGCATCATGAGCCTCCCTACCTTCTTCTGTCTTGGATGACTAAATTGAATTATTTTCTTTAGTTTACCTGTCCATTGTTACTGCAAGTTTTTGTGCCTTAAAATTTCGCCAGGACCGTGTAGCTGGCCCCATGTCAAACCCTCCTTAGTTTCCTTTTATGACATGCATTGTATGTTGCGGTGTCACTATTCTTTTGCTTCCCCCCCCCCCCCCCCCCCCCCCAACCTTTGGGCCCCAGTAACACACAGATGGCTCATTATATGAAAAGTAATTTTTGTGTGGAAGGATAGTACTTTATCTCGAATTCTTGTTCATCCATTCCGAACTCATTACTTGTACCAAATAAATTCATCATTACCACATACAGCGAAAATGGAAGGATTTAAGTATATTTGAATTAAAAGTAATTTTGTCTGTGAATTAATTTAAGAACAGTGATTTAACTATCTGAAATAAAATCAAAATAAATTATTTTATGCAACACATTTTTTGTGACATCCTTTATTTTGTCGCCGCGTAGTTTAACTATAGTCCTGACATACAAAACATACACTTATGACACTGTTATAGCCTGAGACAATGTATGTTTTAATATCATTTTCATTATAAGTATGATACAAAGCAACACCATTGTAAGATATTTTACACTGGAAAACAGTACTAAGTGAGCCACATATTAAACTCAAATACTAATAACAACAGCTTATGTACAGTCTAGAAGCACAGAAAAAGGGGGAAAAACTGATATAATTAAAAAAAACAAGATTGGTGAATTTAAAACAAAATAACACTAAAACAGGTTTAAGATTTAGCATATTTACTGCATCTATGACGTGAGCTGGAACAAGCAAGTATGTATATAATCATTAATAGAGTATGTTTGAGTGCTTTTGAATTTTGTGTTGGGAGATGTTGGCATTTGAAGCAAATTTAATGCCCATTGGTATATTAACAAAATGGGGCACATCTCACGGAGAGAGAAGAAAACAAATAATGAGGTCCTAGAAAATTTAGGAATGAAAAGAGAGTTAATGATCAAAATTAGACAGCTAAAATATTTTGGCCATATAGAAAGACATGAAACCTTACTGAAGACCTTAATAGAAGGAAGGCAAATGTGCAAGAGGAAAACAGTGCTCTAAGTGGGAAGATACCTTCAAAAGATGGACAGGAAAGAGTCTATTAGAGTGTACCATCAAGACAAGAGACAGATGACATTGAAGATCCATTGCAACCAACGTTTGATGTGAAGATAGCACCTGGTGATGATGATATTCAAAGATGTGTTTTGTGGTGGTGGGCTTATGCTAGTGTTTAAATATGAACAATTATGATACATTTATCAATACGACAGATATATATTTTATTTGGTCCAAAATTAATGAGACAAGATCAGGTTAAATCCCTTTTAAGTTAAAACCATCATGACTCAAAGAATGAAAGCATAAAAAGACAACACAGTTAAAAGCATTAGTCTGTATGTTGTAACTGGCTAACTGAAATCATATACAGTGTTTATTTACATACAAATGTTGACTGTGTACATATTTCTTCACCAAAATACACAGTCATTCATTCATTACCCTTCAAGTCATTGTGCAGCATAGGCCTTCAAAAAGTTCACACAAAGCCTACCTGTCTGTGCCATCCATTTCAAGTCATTTCATATCTACACAACCCATTTCAAGTCATTTCATATCTACACAACCCATTTCAAGTCATTTCATATCTACACAACCCATTTCAAGTCATTTCATATCTACACAACCCATTTCAAGTCATTTCATATCTACACAACCCATTTCAAGTCATTTCATATCTACACAACCCATTTCAAGTCATTTCATATCTACACAACCCATTTCAAGTCATTTCATATCTACACAACCCATTTCAAGTCATTTCATATCTACACAACCCATTTCAAGTCATTTCATATCTACACAACCCATTTCAAGTCATTTCATATCTACACAACCCATTTCAAGTCATTTCATATCTACACAACCCATTTCAAGTCATTTCATATCTACACAACCCATTTTAAATCTGTCTCCAACTTCATTCTCCATGTTTTTTCTACGTTTCTTAGCCTGGCTATTCCAGTACAAGGACTGCCTAATAGTGCTATCTACTGGTATATACTGCTATCTACTGGTATCTACTGGTATCTACTGCTATCTACTGGTATCCTGCAGATATAATTTCTCAACTCTTGCTCTACTGTATATCTCTGGTTCTTTAGTTCCATCCTGGTGATCAAACCATTTTAATCTTTCAGTTCTGTGCAAGCACCTATTTTAAAAATGTATAGATTAGTTTCTATTACTCAAACTAAACACTTCATAACTATATCTAGGAGAATCACATCTTAGTTCTATTATTCAAACGACATATGTCCTGACTATATCAAGGAAGATTATATATTAGTTATTTACTTTTCGCTCCTCTCGTGCTCTGAAACCAGGTCTACTGTTGTAGGTGCATAGTGGTAATTTGTCAGGCTCCATTCTCATGAGATGACCAAACCATATAATATTCTATGTCTCTTATATAATTGATGCAGGATGTAGTTCCTACAATTTTTCTGATGTTATCATTTCTCATTCTTTCTGTCTCTCATGGTATTATTAATGGTTTTTCTTATGCACTGCTTCTTGCAGGATGGGATTTTCCTTTCTTGTGCTTTGGTTAGGGAGGGACCATGTTTGACACTGACAGTAAAGACCTGGTAAAAATATACTATTTAACATTTGTCATTTAGTTTCCATATTGATATTCTGATGCTTTTCTGTTATAGCAATTGAACTTGAAGTAGGCTGGAAACCAGACTTAAATAAAGTGGTTGATATATCAGTAAGCAAGTTTGATGAAGTCAGTTTTAGTGGTGAAAACTGACCTGTTGGCAGATCTAGATTGGCTCTAAAGGCCATTACTTTGAATCCTGAATGATGTTAGACAGTAATACTTCAAGTTATTGTCATTCATTCATTTGTACATTCTCCTGTTCTATTAATCTTGTCTATAATTTCTCATGCCTTCTTGTAACATGTGTTGATCTTTTTGTTGCATGCCTGAAATAGTTCTGTGAACTTTTCCCAGTTTACCTTTTGTAGCTGCATCATGGTAGGGGCTTTTGTTATAGTGGTGTGTAATTTAGAGTGGACACTAATCGTACTTGTCTATGGTCAATTCCTCTAAATTATTTCTATATGTTCTGCATGTTTTGTATGCTAGGTCCTCTGTGGCAAATGGTACGTCTGGAGTTGTAGTATTTTCTAATGCCTAGATATAAAGGTTGGTAGGTCTTCTATGGTTGATTAGCTTTAAGTTGTTATTCATTTCCAGTCTTCCAGTTCCTTTTCTCTAGCATCTGACTTCCTGAGTGACTGTTAGTCCTCAGCTATAATACTCCTCCTGCCTGCTACCTCTGTCCTCTTGTTCCCATCCTCCCACAATGTTTCCTCCTGCATGCTACCTCTGTTATCTTGTTCCAATCCTTCCCCAATGTTTCCTCCTGCCTGCTACCTCTGTTAGACTATTTTCTTTGTCCTTTGTCCTCGTAAGACGAAAAACCTTTTTTCGATTTTTTTTCAAACCCATCCATCGTATTCCACGTCTTACCGCAGTTCCCCTCCACTTCCTCGATTATATACCTCTGTTATCTTGTTCCCATCCTTCCACAATGTCTCCTCCTGCCTGCTACCTCTGTCATCTTGTTCCCATTCTCCCACAATGTTTCCTCCTGCCTGCTACCTCTGTCCTCTTGTTCCCATCCTCCCACAATGTTTCCTCCTGCTTGCTACCTCTGTTATCTTGTTCCCATCCTCCCACAATGTTTCCTCCTGCCTGCTACCTCTGTCCTCTTGTTCCCATCCTCCCACAATGTTTCCTCCTGCATGCCACCTCTGTTATCTTGTTCCCATCCTTCCACAATGTTTCCTCCTGCCTGCTACCTCTGTCCTCTTGTTCCCATCCTCCCACAATGTTTCCTCCTGCATGCTACCTCTGTTATCTTGTTCCCATCCTCCCACAATGTTTCCTCCTGCCTGCTACCTCTGTCCTCTTGTTCCCATCCTCCCACAATGTTTCCTCCTGCATGCTACCTCTGTCCTCTTGTTCCCATCCTCCCACAATGTTTCCTCCTGCATGCCACCTCTGTTATCTTGTTCCCATCCTTCCACAATGTTTCCTCCTGCCTGCTACCTCTGTCCTCTTGTTCCCATCCTCCCACAATGTTTCCTCCTGCATGCTACCTCTGTTATCTTGTTCCCATCCTCCCACAATGTTTCCTCCTGCATGCTACCTCTGTTATCTTGTTCCCATCCTCCCACAATGTTTCCTCCTGCCTGCCACCTCTGTTATCTTGTTCCCATCCTCCCACAATGTTTCCTTCTGCCTGCTACCTCTGTCCTCTTGTTCCCATCCTTCCACAATGTTTCCTCCTGCATGCTACCTCTGTTATCTTGTTCCCATCCTCCCACAATGTTTCCTCCTGCATGCTACCTCTGTTATCTTGTTCCCATCCTCCCACAATGTTTCCTCCTGCATGCTACCTCTGTTATCTTGTTCCCATCCTCCCACAATGTTTCCTCCTGCCTGCCACCTCTGTTATCTTGTTCCCATCCTCCCACAATGTTTCCTTCTGCCTGCTACCTCTGTCCTCTTGTTCCCATCCTCCCACAATGTTTCCTCCTGCATGCTACCTCTGTTATCTTGTTCCCATCCTCCCACAATGTTTCCTCCTGCCTGCTACCTCTGTCCTCTTGTTCCCATCCTCCCACAATGTTTCCTCCTGCATGCTACCTCTGTTATCTTGTTCCCATCCTCCCACAATGTTTCCTCCTGCCTGCTACCTCTGTCCTCTTGTTCCCATCCTCCCACAATGTTTCCTCCTGCATGCTACCTCTGTTATCTTGTTCCCATCCTCCCACAATGTTTCCTCCTGCCTGCTACCTCTGTCCTCTTGTTCCCATCCTCCCACAATGTTTCCTCCTGCCTGCTACCTCTGTCCTCTTGTTCCCATCCTCCCACAATGTTTCCTCCTGCATGCTACCTCTGTTATCTTGTTCCCATCCTCCCACAATGTTTCCTCCTGCCTGCCACCTCTGTTATCTTGTTCCCATCCTCCCACAATGTTTCCTTCTGCCTGCTACCTCTGTCCTCTTGTTCCCATCCTTCCACAATGTTTCCTTCTGCATGCTACCTCTGTTATCTTGTTCCCATCCTCCCACAATGTTTCCTCCTGCCTGCCACCTCTGTTATCTTGTTCCCATCCTCCCACAATGTTTCCTCCTGCCTGCCACCTCTGTTATCTTGTTCCCATCCTCCCACAATGTTTCCTCCTGCCTGCCACCTCTGTTATCTTGTTCCCATCCTCCCACAATGTTTCCTTCTGCCTGCCACCTCTGTTATCTTGTTCCCATCCTCCCACAATGTTTCCTCCTGCCTGCCACCTCTGTTATCTTGTTCCCATCCTCCCACAATGTTTCCTTCTGCCTGCTACCTCTGTTATCTTGTTCCCATCCTCCCACAATGTTTCCTCCTGCCTGCCACCTCTGTTATCTTGTTCCCATCCTCCCACAATGTTTCCTCCTGCCTGCCACCTCTGTTATCTTGTTCCCATCCTCCCACAATGTTTCCTCCTGCCTGCCACCTCTGTTATCTTGTTCCCATCCTCCCACAATGTTTCCTCCTGCCTGCCACCTCTGTTATCTTGTTCCCATCCTCCCACAATGTTTCCTTCTGCCTGCTACCTCTGTCCTCTTGTTCCCATCCTTCCACAATGTTTCCTTCTGCATGCTACCTCTGTTATCTTGTTCCCATCCTCCCACAATGTTTCCTTCTGCCTGCTACCTCTGTCCTCTTGTTCCCATCCTTCCACAATGTTTCCTTCTGCATGCTACCTCTGTTATCTTGTTCCCATCCTTCCACAATGTTTCCTTCTGCATGCTACCTCTGTTATCTTGTTCCCATCCTCCCACAATGTTTCCTCCTGCCTGCTACCTCTGTTATCTTGTTCCCATCCTCCCACAATGTTTCCTCCTGCCTGCTACCTCTGTTATCTTGTTCCCATCCTCCCACAATGTTTCCTCCTGCCTGCTACCTCTGTTATCTTGTTCCCATCCTCCCACAATGTTTCCTCCTGCCTGCCACCTCTGTTATCTTGTTCCCATCCTCCCACAATGTTTCCTTCTGCCTGCTACCTCTGTTATCTTGTTCCCATCCTCCCACAATGTTTCCTCCTGCCTGCTACCTCTGTTATCTTGTTCCCATCCTCCCACAATGTTTCCTCCTGCCTGCTACCTCTGTTATCTTGTTCCCATCCTCCCACAATGTTTCCTCCTGCCTGCTACCTCTGTTATCTTGTTCCCATCCTCCCACAATGTTTCCTCCTGCATGCTACCTCTGTCCTCTTGTTCCCATCCTCCCACAATGTTTCCTCCTGCCTGCCACCTCTGTTATCTTGTTCCCATCCTCCCACAATGTTTCCTCCTGCCTGCTACCTCTGTCCTCTTGTTCCCATCCTCCCACAATGTTTCCTCCTGCCTGCTACCTCTGTCCTCTTGTTCCCATCCTCCCACAATGTTTCCTCCTGCCTGCCACCTCTGTTATCTTGTTCCCATCCTCCCACAATGTTTCCTCCTGCCTGCTACCTCTGTCCTCGTGTTTGGATTTGTATTTCCTTCACTGACAGTAAGTATTGTGTCAGGATGAGAATGCCCTCTTCATATTTACCCTTATGGTTTCAGTGATTATGATTGTTGGCCTCTACTTGGGATGATTGTAATGGGTTGTCCAAGGTGACTTCCACTCACAGCACATTATAATACATGCCATTTTCATATTTTCCTGAAAGATGGTGCAAATGTTTTTACCTTTCCAGATGCTACAGAATTCATACCAAGCAAATTATTATTGTTATACAATACAGCATAATTACAAAAGTAATGATAACAGCAAGAAGGAAGAAATGTGTAAAAAAAGGATACAAAATCAAAGGAACAAATACTAAATTAGCTATGTGGAACATGATGATAAAATGTACACTGCAAGAGACATAACACATGCTAAGGTAACTGAAAAACAAGAAGTTCGACAACACAAAATAAAAAGAAACTTCTAAAAATAATATATTTCAGAGTTTACACAGATGTATTTATTCCATAATCGTCTGAGTGGCAGAGTCGCTAGATGTGCTTGCTTCTTGAGGAAAAGGGGTTAGGATCAAAATCAGGTTTTATCATGCTCCAATCTATCCAACTGTTAAAATCGGTACCTGACCGATAAGGGAAAGCCAGCAAGGAAGGGAACTGGCCACCTTAGTTCAAAAAGCGGAGACCTAGTATAGGTCAAGTCTTTAACACTTCACTCACTTTAACCTTTAACTACATGAACCATTTATGTATTCCAGCACAGATAATGTTTCTTCTCCTTCTCAGTTTGCTTTCTTACAAAGATCCTCATACAAAAAATACATTATGATTACACAGGCAGCAACATGCTACAGTGGGCTGTTCTGAATGAAGTCACTGGACAACTGTGGTAATCATAAACTTGTTCAGTTAAAACCTCATACATATTTTTCTAAACATAATTATTAGCTTAGCACATTTGTTCAAATATGGATTTATATCAGAAATTTACATAGCAGCACTCATATGGTTTATTTGGTCCCAAGTTAATGACAGATCAAATTCAATGACATAAATCTATTTTGAGATCATCATTACAGAAAAATACTTGAAATGTTCAGTTTTATTAGAACAGACAGAATGATACTATTAAAATCATTCCCCCCCCCCTCCCCAGCTTATAGTTATTACTAATCATTAAAGTAAATAACACAAATGACCTTATTTAGTTGTTAACACCTGACTGTCAGTATCATTTGTAAATCAGTCAAGAAAAGAAAACTCACAAATGCAGTAATTTTGTATGTTTTACATAAAACATATTGATTTAAAAAATTTCCTTTTTGTTGTTCCTGTTGTTTAATAATCATTTATAAACAAAATTACCCCAAAACTTGCAGTAAAACATACATCTGTTCAGAAACAAATAACAACACACAACACTAATAGCACATTGCTCTCAACCTTGGATCGGAAAATGGGTCAAGTCAAACAAAAAACTCTGATCAGATAAAATGATCTTAATACTTTCCATAGATCATTTTAAATTGTCCACTTTATATTATAACAAATTCTCTGCTTTGAGTCTATACAGAAATACTAAAATCTTAAAGATTCTGCTTTTCATTTGTAGCAAATTTTTATGATGAATTGTATAATATTTCATGCTGACTTAAGTCATCTTGAATCAGTCAAGGTGTAAATTTTGTCTGTTCAAGTTACTCCAGGATTCTGATACGCTGAAGACCTTGAGAATCAGTCCTTCAATTTGCTACTGGTCCTTCCCATGGTCTTGAGCTACTTAAGTTGCTACTCAGACTCTGCAATGTTACATGTAAGTCCAGTAAGGATTTCCATTTTTCGGCATCACGCTGATTCCTTATGACTGCGCTTTAGCATCTATTGTTATTTCTGTTTTAAAAAAAATGCTTTATCAGGTTATCATTCATAATTTCACTCATTTCCCTATTTTGCTCCTTGTGGATCATCTTGATGGTCCCCTTTGTCGTGAGAGGGTTGAGATGTTATTAAAATAAAAGATATCCTGGACAAAAAGTTGTATCAGGTGATACCAGGATAGGGCCAGATAAGAGTCTGGTCTTATAAGTAATACCCCCTTCTCTGAAAAGAGTATGGGTGTATGGATATCAAAGGTAGAGTCAAGCTGTATAAGTTTCCAGGTAGGATGTTATTGTATTATCCTGGATCCCTATGGGCTCCCTCTCAAGATCCTCCCTTGATTATTGTATTATTATTATTATTGTTGACTCTGCTAGGGGATATTAACAAAATTATTTCCAACAAGAACATGAACTCAACTTTAATAAGTAAGTAAGTCTGTTGGTAAATATTTACAATTTATTTAGCCTATACCGTTTCTCTTTTCGGTCTGGAAAGTTTGAAATGAAATCAAATTTATTTACAACAATAAATCAATAAACATTGAAAATAATTAACAATATCAAAAGTCATTCAATTGTTGAAGGTTATCAACTGGATTAATTATCTCCTTTTAAAGAACATTGATATGATACTAATGAGTTTTGTCACTATTTCTTGACTGTGAAGCTAGTAATGGGTAAATTTATGTCCACAATTTTCATCATTCACTGTATGTTTATTTGCATCTTGTCTTTTAGTATAGGGGTATAATCTGGATATGCTGATCAGTGGCTTTGTTTTGCCACTTATCTTGTGTTTAGAGATCTGTCACTCTCCTGCCATGGATGAACACGTATTTTGAATTTCTCCAGGTGGTGGAAGCTGGGTATCTGGCCCTGTTAACCACAAGGGCACTTGCACCACAGAGTCCAGCAGAGGTGGATGACTCTATAAAGTTTTTGTTTTGTAGTTGTCAGGATAGAACCTGAAACAAAAATAAACGTAACCCCTATATGGTCCATCACTATTCCATTATTACACAAGATGGGGATGATAGACAGTATCAGATAATGTGCTAGCAAATGCACAGGACAATATATACCAGCACTACCCACATCCAGTTCACCGTGACTACACTTTCCTTTTAAAACCTTAGTTAGATCCATCTGTCCATGATCCGCCTCCATACAATGATTTGGTCTAGTATAAAATACTAAGTAATACCTTGATCCATACATTAAAACAATTTCTGTCCTTCTTTCTTATATTCCAGGCATGTGTCCCATTTCCTCAAGATATATTTCTTTAAAAGCTTTTCCAAACCTACAGACACAATTCTGCTATCATTCTCAATTTAATTTGAATGTACACAGGCGGGTAAGTCCTTCAGAAATTACACAATGGTTGCAGAAACACGTCTACACACTTACCAACACACTGTAGTGAATCAATAGCAAATCATATAATTATATATATATATATATATATATATATATATATATATATATATATATATATATATATATATATATATATCTTTCTTACCCTCAGGCACACACAGACGAGCTGTTAATGGCTAACTTGATCTGCTCTCAGGTACAACTGGCAAAGGCAGTCTTCATTTACAAGTTACCACTTCTTTCTGCTCGCTGTGTTTTTCAAATCTTATGGCCCCAATTTAGCAAGGGCTAGGTCTATTTATACTAGCACATCCGGCATATCGGAAAGCAGGGGGCTAACGGGGTATTGCGAATCCCAAAATGAGGCATATTTTGTCTCTCTGTTCAATTACGAAAAACTAGTTTCCCCCTTACCTTTCTTATTTCTGGAGCGATTTTATTCATCTAAGGCTTAAATTATACCCTGAATTAATCTTTATCTTCCTAGCTAAAAATCTTTTAGTCTCCTAAGTGCATTTTATTCTATGCATATTTTAAATACCTAAATTAGGGACTAACCCGATGTGTCAAAGCCTTTCCACTCAATATATCTCTCTTAATAAACTACTTTTCATGGAAGTCTTTACACCTACCTCTAAAGTAACATTCCTGTTGTAGAATTAGACCTCTTCCAAGTGGTACTTCTTTCCTACTTATGCAATTAGTTTGCATCCTTCACTCGGTTGCACAAATGAGGACTGGCCATTTTGCCTGTCCAAGGCTGTAGTAAACACACGAATACGGAAGTCTTTCCATTGGCTAGTGTATCATACAATTTCTACAATGTATGGCGTACGATTTTCGTCAGAGTTACTCAGGATTATACAGAAGCTGTGTTGTGAAGCAGACTAACTCATGACACCATTACAAGAAGCTTGCTTCACAAAGCCCCTCTGCTCTTGTAGTGGTGGTTTCTGCAGCAATTAGTTTGACATGATGAGGTTGCCAGCCTCATTCACAACCTCATATTAGTCATCTCTTATGGCGAGCCTTAGAAAACAAAAGTCTGAACCTTTCTTTGCCTCCTCAGAGACCCCCTGGAACTACATGGGGCCATTTGTAATTTAATTACATAAAAATACGAGGTGAATATAATTTCACAAAGACAGGGCTTCACATTTCATATACAATACTGCTTGAGCAATGTGGTGTATTACAAGTAACCTGTAAAGTGTTAGCATCACTGCGCACAACAACACATTCACACATTCACATGCATTCAAGAACAATATAAGAAACAAAATTCATTATATCATTTAACATAACACTGATTTTTCCTTTGTAATATGTCAGCATGGTTCTGATTAGTTACAACAGTACAGCGTGGTTAATCCTTTCTTTCAAGTTATCTGACATGGACACAGTGGTGAAACCTAAGGCTGTGAAACAATCATCAATTCATAAGAGCATCCTTATTTCTCTAATGCTGTTGTTTATGGTTCTTCTAGAGTTTCTGTCTTTGGTTTTCTGCAGCTTCTACTTTTTTATGTAAAAGTTGCTGTCTTTATTCCCTTGGTTCCAAAGGTTGTTACAGCCGGGAGTTGTAGTGAGGGTAAGCTCTCACTACAGATAAAATACTTCAATGGCACGCGCCTCAAGCAGCCTCTGACAACCAAGTCCAGCTCCCGGCCTTCACTTGTGGCTCAGTTTGAGCCCGGCGGAACTGTTTTCACTGATGGGAGAAGGGGCAAAGGCGAGCGACTGGCGCCTTAAAACCAGCAGCTTCGGGCAGATAGGGCTCGTGATCCTTGGTTGGTAGCTTATCTAAGAGAAGGAACTCTGAATTCAAACCACCGCTGCCTTGCGGGAATATTCATTTATGGAATTGGCTTCGGGAGTAAACCGTGAGGATAAATCCGGAGTCGGAGTCCCTAAGGCAGTCTAATGTCGATTCGACATTATTCTGGCAACTCCTGCGACGTGGCTGGTGCCAAACTGTATCGGCTACTGCCGTTCCTTTGGATCTACCAGCTGTGTGGAGAGGGGGAACATGCTGCATGGGCAACAGCTTGATCTCCATATAACTGTGCCCAAGCTCGCGCCCTGGAGAGGACACTCCAGCTTCACCGTATAGGTGTCGGCAAAACACGGGAAGTAGCAGTTACCGGTTATAAGCATTTGCCCAATTGGCGTAGGGCATGGCGCCAGGGGCTACTTCCGACAGTGGGAGAGGTTCTAAGATCTCACTGGACAGCTACCGCACACTTCAAGCTGGGCAGCCCACAGTCAATAAGGTGTTGTCCTGCCACTGTCTGCTTTCCCCATTGGGTGCATGGAGATTAGGGTCAAACCCGAACGGTGGACAGAAAATTTTGCACCAAGCAATTATCAGAATAATAAAAATAAGCAAACTCTCAGATTGGGATGCTGGAATGTCCGAACTATGTTGACTGGACTATCCGAAAATCTACAGGACGTAAACGATGTAAGGAAGACAGCCATAATTAATGATGAGCTTAAACGACAGGTGGATATAGTTGCACTTCAGGAAACGCGCCTGGCTGGCTCTGGAACGGTGAGCGAGAAGGACTACACATTTTATTGGCAAGGGAAAGATCTTGATAAAGCTAGAGAACACGGAGTAGGTTTTGCGGTCAAAAAATCGCTAACTAAAATGGTTGAACCAGGCGAGAATGGATCAGAACGCCTGTTAACGCTTCGCCTGCAAACTAGCACAGGTCCCATCACCCTTGTCAGTGTGTATGCTCCTACTCTGTACTCTGCCTCAGAAGATTATTCCCTTACATTTGCTGTACTTAATTCTCTGAAGTTACTGTCTTTGGTTCTATATTTTGCTGTCTTTGGTTCTCTAGAGTTGCTGTGTTTGGTTCTCAGGAGTTGCTGTCTTTGGTTCTCAGGAGTTGCTGTCTTTGGTTCTCAGGAGTTGCTGTCTTTGGGTCTCTGCAGCTGCTGTCACTAGTTTTTTCAGAATATCTGTCTTTTGTGCTCGAGGGTTTCTGTCTTTGCTCTTTGAAGTTTCTGTCTTTGGTTTTATAATGGAGTTGATGTCTTTAATTTTCTAGAGTTGCCATCATTGGTTCTGTAAAGTTGTTGATTTTGGTTCTCCAGAGCTCAGCTGATACAGTCTTAATAGCAAAAAGTGAAAAGGAGCTGCAGGAAATGGTTGATACAATAGTGACAAAGTGAAAATAAAGGCCTCAGCCTTAATAGCAAAAAGACAGAAGTAATGGTCGTCTCAAAGAAAATGGGTTTGCCAGAATGTACTATCAAATTAAATTGGGACCCAAACTGCAGCAATAGAGAATGCAGTCAGCGACCCATAGCTTGACTGCTTGCATCAGGATCAGCGAACCAGAGCTGGTCAAGACTGTACTCCACCTCCACATGGTGGTCCTAGAAACAGTCTGCAGCAGTGCAGTCTGGCTGAGCGAGTACGGATTGAAGAGGGAAGGCAAACCCGGTCCCAAAAAATGCCGTGCAGAAGTCGGATGTGTCGACCGAAAGGTGCAGATATCACAGCTACGGCGTAAACAGACACAACGCAACCACCGTCCTTTTCAGGGCGAACGAGGAAGAAGAAGAAGAAAATTAAATGGAACAGTTTTAAAACAGGTCAATAGTTTCAAATAATTTTTAGTTTTCATAGATTTTGTCTGCTTCTCTTGAATTTCAGCTTTTGTTTGCCAGAGTTTCTGTCTTTGTCATTTAGAGTTACCGTCTTTGGTTCTCTGGAGTTGCTGTTTTTGGTCCTCTGTAAAGCAGTCACAATGTTTCTGCAATGTATCTTTTTTGTTTCCATCAGTGTGTATGTGTGTCTTTCATATACCACTGACAATCAACTTGTATTAGCAAATGTGTGGTTTTGCATCTATCCTTCGACTGTGAATGTCTTATTGACAACTTCTCAATTTAAATCTGTTTTCATAATATATGTCTTCTCATACAAGTTTGTTAATTAAAAAAAAAGTGAAACAAAAAGTAAATTGTATAACAGCATTGCACAAATATACGAGGGGCGTTCAGAAAGTAATGCACGACATCGTTTTTCTCAGGAGCTGTTTATTAAAAAAGCATGAAATTTGTACACAATATACATGAATATGTCATGTAAACATCGGTATTATTCAACATAATCCCCATCAACTTGTACGGCTTTATGCCAGCGCGAAACAAATGCATGTATTCCTAGCCCGTACCAGATTTTGTCTTGATCATGTAGCCATTTCTTCGCTGCATGAATCACTCCTTCATCATCTTCAAACCTTGTCCCACGGAGTGCATCTTTAAGTGGACCAAATAGATGAAAATCAGAGGGTGCCAAATCGGGACTATAGGTGGATGGGGTAGTACAGTCCAACCCAATGTGGTGATTGCTTCCCGTGTTGCCAGACTTGTGTGAGGTCGCGCATTGTCGTGAAGGAGAAGCAGGTCTGCTGGATTCTTGTGCGGCCGAACTCTGCGAAAACGTTGATTGAGTTTTTTCAATGTCTTAATGTAAGCTTGCGAATTTATTGTCTCTCCTCTTGGCATAACGTCCACAAGAATCACACCTTCAATGTCCCAAAAGACAGTGATCATGACCTTTCCAGCTGAAGGAATTGTCTTGAATTTCTTTCTTCGTGGTGATTGCGGATGATGCCACTCCATTGACTGTCTTTTTGTCTCAGGTTCAAAATGATGTTCCCAGGTTTCGTCACCTGTATCGATCTTAGCCAAAAAGTTCTCTCCATCAGCATTGAAACGCTCCAGCAATTCAGAAGAAATTGGTTTCCTTTGCAATCGGTGGTCATTTGTGAGACTTCGAGGAACCCATCTTGCGCAAACCTTAGAAAATCCGAGAGTTTTTATAACTGCATTTGCACTACCAATGCTGACTGACAGCTGTAAGGCCAATTGTTGAGTAGTGATTCGCCTATTAGTAACAATAATGCCCTCAGTGCATTTCAACATTTCTGCGTTGGTGGCTGTGGCAGGACGTCGACAGCGCGGCCGATCAAGCAGCTCCGTATCTCCACTTCCTGATTCTTTGATTCTCTGAACCCAGCGACTGACTGTACTCCTGTCGACTGAAAAACTTCCATACACATCACATAGACGCTTGTGAATGTTCACAACAGTTTCCTTCTCTGCAACGAGAAATTGTATCACAATTCGCTGCTTATAACGCAAGTTGCTAACACGCTCCATTTCAACGGTTTAGGGCAGCCGTATTGTTTAGCCGGTTGCGGTGCAATTTGGTGCACACAATTGGCACATGCCATATTTGAAGTGTGCAAAATTTCTTGCTTCTATCTTCATTATTAGCTGAGAAAAACGATGTGGTGCATTACTTTCTGAACGCCCCTCGTAGCTCTCTACAATTACATTTTAATTACATTCAGTAGAATGATATGTGAAGGTTTACACACCGATATGTCACAATAATAACCAAGTGGTCACAGTAATTCTTTAGCATTCTTAAATGTATGTGGGGAAAAAAACAACAGAATATATACATTTTCCTGTTCATGTGCTGGACAACATTTCTAACACACAATGAGCCAGAATTATGTACACATGTTTTAACAATTAAAAAAAATCATATTTATGCACGCATGCATGACTAGGACTTTACAAATTGTGCTGAGATCCTCCTTGTGTGATCTAAGGGAGGAGATCGGAGCACTGATGGAGTTGTCTGTGTGCAATGAATATGGTACTTAAAACCAAAACCAAATCTTGCACAATGTTTCTTTTAAATAGAAGCCTAAAATATTAGTAAAAATGTATTTACATTTATTGTTAGATACAGGAGGGGCTTTATTTTGTATTGGCAAATAAATGGAAACTCCGCCAATGCCGGTCCCAAGCCCGGATGAAAAAGGAGGAGGGCGGCCTGCATGGAGGCCGTAAGGAGGCAGCCCCTCCACCATGCAAAGGCACAACAGGCCAATCACCTGTTTGCTTTAAATCACGATTACTAGCAACACAAGAGAGAAAACTGGACTGATTCTAAAGGCGACGAACTGGAACGGACTACGGACTACGACTTATGGAACTTGGAACACAAGAAGTATAAATGGGAAGGAAGAGGAGCTGGTGGAAGAGATGAGGAAAGCAAAACTAGAAATCCTGGCTATAACGGAAACAAAGAAAAAAGGACAAGGAGTCATGGATCTCGATGGCAACACGCTGCTCTACAGTGGTGTACCCATGTCTGAAAGAGCTAAAGGGGGCGTGGGTTGCATTGTGGCCCAAAATCAAAAAGATAGTATCAAGGGATGGAACTTTGTCTCGGAGCGCATTATGGTTGTTAAATTAAAAGAAGGAGAAACCATAGTCAACCTGGTCATAGTGTATGGGCCAAATGAGGATGAGAGAGCAGAGGTCAAGGAGGAATTCTTCGAGCTGCTTCAAAGGACAGTGGATGACTGCCTAGATGAAGTTATCATGCTCGGAGATTTTAATGCCAGAGTTGGAAATGACCATGTTAGATGGGGTGGAGTTATCGGAAGATATGGAGAAGATACTCTCAATGACAATGGAAAGCGACTCCTTAGATTCTGCAGTGAGCAGAATCTGATCATTACAAACACAAAGTTCCCCCATAAGCGCATACATGCATACACTAGATGTGAACCAACAAAGAATGAGAAGTCAGTGATCGACTATGCCATTGTTCGGAGAAGCTCATTCAAATATGTCCGAGATGCTAGAGTCTGGAGGGGGCCAGAGATTGGAAGTGATCACTACCTGCTAACAATCAAAAGAACAACTGAAAGAGTTGCTCAGCCTAGGAACTGTCCAACATCACGCAAGAAACCAAGTAAACGAGCAGGAGAAATGAGCATTAGGACCTACAAGCTGAGAGAGCCAGAAATTAAGACCAGATATCAGGGGCTTATTGCTGCAGCGGTAAGCAACACAGAAGAACGACCTGATTACTTGGAAACCCTCTGGAATAAATTCAAGGATATCATAAAGACAGCTGCTGCAGAAGCATGCGGTGAAGTCTGACTTGGGAACAAGAGAAAGAGGACACCTTGGTGGACAGAGGAAGTCAAAGAGAAAATAAGAGAGAAGAAAATGGCTTGGAAACAATACTTAGGAGCTAAAAACACAACAGGACAAATGGAAAAATATAGAGAATATGTGACACTCAGAACAGAAGCAAAGAACAAAGTGCTAGCAGCAAAACAGAAGTCCTGGGAAGAATTTGGAGAAAAGCTAGAAAAAGATGCACAAGAAAACCAGAAATTGTTCTATAAGACCCTAAAGAACATGAGGAAGGAAAAACAATGCCCTCTCAAATTTATAAAGGACAAGCAAGGCAAATTGCTTACTGCCCCGAAGGAAGTAATGGGAAGATGGAAAGAATATTTCTCAGAACTCCTGGATGGTGAGCATGGTGAAGCATCAGAAATGATAAACACTAGCACAGAAGAGAAAACCAATGATGGTGAAGATGACATAAAGATGGAAGAACTGAAGGCAGCACTGGAGAAAAATCAAGATGGGCAAAGCAGCAGGGCATGATGGTATAACACCAGAAATGGTTAAGTTCATGGGAGCATCAGGTGACCTATTACTCTTAAGGGTTTTACAGGCAGCGTGGTACAACAAGACCATACCAAAGGATTGGGAGATTGCCATCATAACACCAATTTTCAAAAAGGGTGACAATCGACAGTGTGGAAACCATAGAGACATATCCCTTCTCAGTGTCCCTGGTAAAATCTACTCTAGAATCCTAGAGCAGAGACTCCGATGCCTAGCTGAGCCACAATTGGATGAGGTCCAGTGCGGATTCCGAGCAAACCGAAGTACTCAAGACCTAATCTTCACACTCAGACAGCTGAGTGAAAAGGCCCTTGAGTATAAGAGTGAGATGCATCTTTGTTTCATAGATCTGGAAAAGGCGTTTGACAGGGTCCCCTGGAGCAAACTTTGGGACTGTTTGGCAAGGAAGAATATTCCAGCACCTCTGATTCATGCTATACAGAGCTTCTACAAGTCTTGCAGAAATTATGTGAGGACAGCAAACCATAAGTCGGAAGAGTTCAGGACCACCACTGGTGTAAGACAAGGTGATATCCTATCACCTTACCTCTTCATACTCCTTATGGATGATGTCATCAAGGCATGTAAGGAGAGAACAAGAAAGTATTCAGTGGGGTACTGGAAGATGAGACAGGTCTATATTTCGGAGCTGGCATTTGCTGATGATGTTGCCCTGATTGCTAAATCAGAGGCACATCTCCAATCCAACCTGCAAGTCTGGAAGGAAGAGCTGGAGAAGAGAGGGATGGTCATAAGCAGCTCTAAAACAAAATCCATGGTGATATCACGAGAAGAAAGAAAACATCAGATTAAGCTGGGAGAACAGGTCCTGGAGCAGGTCGACCACTTTAAATACCTCGGAGCTATTATAGACCGAAAGGGAGGCATCAAAGAAGAGTTGGCCACTCGAAAAGCAGCAGCTGGGAGACTTTTTCAGGCCATAAATCGAGGATTCCTCAGCAAGAGAGAGGTTGGTAAGAAAACGAAGATGGCTGTATACCGCTCCACCTATGTCCCAGTCTTGACATACGGATGCGAGTCATGGGCGATGACTACAACCCATAAAAGCCAGATCCAAACCTCAGAAATGAGGTATCTGAGGAAGGTGGTTGAAGTAACAAGAAGAGACATGGTACGCAACCAGACGATACGTCAAGGCCTCAAATCCTACCCCCTGCAGACCCAAGTAGAACAGTCCCAATTAAGATGGTTTGGCCATGTCTGCAGAATGGGAGAAGATCGGATACCACGACAAGCATGGGAAACAAAGAGCCAGGGATCCAGACCCCGAGGACGACCCAGAGTCCGCTGGGAGGACAACATTAGACAATCTTTGAAGGATCGAGGACTAGAATGGAACCAGGCCAGGAGGAAGACAGCCGATAGGATAGTCTGGCGCTCTCTCTTCCAAACCTCTACACCTCACGGTAGAAGGGGAACGACTAAGTAAGTAAGTAAATAAATGGAAATAAAAAAAAAATCAAGTTGAACACAAAAATAATAATTTTCAACTCGCACACTCAAGGCAGTTATACTGAATGGCTCTTCACATAAAACATGATGCCGATCACTAGCTATCTAGGCGAGACCAGGTCATCATTTTCCGCTAACGCACTGGTCACAATAAGCTGAGGTACCATCTATATCACAAGTACAGGATTGGTCCAACAGATCTCTGCTCCTGTGGCACTAGTACCATGACAGGCAAACACCTGCACTAGTCCTGCCCAACTTACAGCAGTGAACGGAATGGCATACAGCAACAACCTATTTCACTCCACGAAAAACTATTTGGAGATGTCAGGAACCTTGAACTATTAGAGTCATTAATGTGGAAGTCTGAGGGTGAACGGAGTGGCATACAGCAACAACCTATTTCACTCCATGAAAAACTATTTGGAGATGTCAGGAACCTTGAGCTATTAGAGTCATTAATGTGGAAGTCTGAGGGTGAACGGAGTGGCATACAGCAACAACCTATTTCACTCCACTCAAAACTATTTGGAGATGTCAGGAACCTTAAACTATTATTAGAGTCATTAATGTGGAAGTCTGAGGGTGAACGAGATGTCAGGAACCTTGAGCTATTAGAGTCATTAATGTGGAAGTCTGAGGGTGAACGAGATGTCAGGAACCTTGAGCTATTAGAGTCATTAATGTGGAAGTCTGAGGGTGAACAAAGAAGAAGAATGGCTGTGAAACTGGAGGAGGACAAAAACAACAACCAAGAGATTACAGACTTTAAATAATGAGTGCATAATGAAAAGATCACCAACTGGTGAAAACAAGCAAATACCAGTAGAATATGAGGTAAAGAAGAGACATTGGTGTTGACTAGGACACATAGCAGACAGCCGTACAAGGCAGTCAGTGTTTTGGAACATCAAAAGTAAAAGAAACAGGGAGCATACATAAAGACACATGGAGAAGAGAGTTGGAGTCAGACTTCAAAACAATAATGAAGATACAGAAAGAACTTGAGCAGATGGTACAAGACACGAGAGCTTGGCATGAACTAATTTAAGGCTTATGCTCTGCAAAGAGCTAATGAATGATTGAACACAAATAATGGATTGCTAAAGCTTGTATACATAATTATGACTCATCTTCTATATGCTTGTTTTATATTATCTTTCACTGTGATATCATTTTGTTTAAAATGCTACATATTAGTAGTTAATTAAGCATGTGGTTGATGGAGCAAAATCTGAATTTGCAGAACCAGCTATTGGGTGATGTGAATAGTGTGGCTGCACCAGATGCCTTCATGGTGGGGGGTTTGCCAAACATTAATTTTTTTCTTTCTTAATTGTAACCTCTTCTACCCCGTAAACAGAGTGTAGAGGTGACCCAAAGGGCACAAGGCTCTTGGGTGAGCATGCAATCAAATTGTTAGACAAACAGGTGATTAGCCGTGTGCACATTTATTAAAAATATACATAAATAACTAAAAACACTACAATTTTAAATGAACATGAAAAGTTAAACAGAATACTTCCAGTTAAAAATATTTTTTGCTTATAGAGACTTGGAAAGAACTTGAAATGATGGCATGTGATAGGAGGACTTGGCATGTGTTTGTTGAAGACCTATGCTCCTTTGGGAGTGGAGGACTATGAAGAAGAAATTTCTAGTCATTTTCACATACGTCCTGAATGAACAGGAGAGCAACTCAAAATTCTGCGCAGAGAGATGCCTAGAAGAAATTGCTGTAACAAACTAATCTTCAGCAACAGTGTTCTCACAAGTCACGACAGGCTCGAATAATAAATAATAACTCGATAAATAATAAACTTCAATAGGATAAATGATAAATCATTTTTTGATAAATTGTCTTTTTATTATTCGAAGTATGAAGATATTTATAATTTGAGCAATCATTTTTTCATAACAATCAGAGACATACATTTTCCTTCTCATAATCTGAATTACTGTGAAGGTTCGCAGTGTCAGACTGTTTCTATTTCATTTTTCACTTCAGTTGACTTTTTAGTCAACTGGCATAGACATTTGTATATTTTTGTGCAAAGGCAATCTGTTAAAAATGTAACTGATCTCAGACTTTTGAAATGTACTGATTACTATAATGACATGCTATGATACCAAGATACATGTACTACACTTTCATTAATAGTATCATAAATATATTGCCATTACTTGCAGTCATGTCCATAACATGCACATGACTTGCTGATGTATACAGTCATAACACTACCAATATAATCACTAAAAATAACTACCTGTTAGGCTAGGGCTTACGTATGTTTTTTGTGTAATATCTGACAGGCATTGGGACTGACAGCGTCTGCATAGGTGAGAACTAATTGTTTCAACGAAGAGAGAGAAAGGGTTTCCCTACACCTCTCGATAGATAGTTGTTACCAGATCACTATACATCCATGCAAGGGAATGAAATGGTGCCATCATGAGACCTTGCATCATGTAAAAAAAATCATAGGGCTGGGCTGACTCTGTGAACATACTCTGTACAGGTTGTCCAGAGAGAATGTATTCAAAATGGATTTGTTTCACATGGATTAGTTTCACATATCATACAGACATGTGTTAATAGAAAAATGACATGGAATAATTTAATTTGATTTTACAGCCATTACTAGCCATACACTTACATGGAATCCTTTCATATGATTTTGATGTCCAAAGCTTGATGGAATGATTTACAGTGACTTTATAGAAGTACTGGTCCTAAACTTACATAACACATTAACTACCGCAAGCCGCTGTCAGTGGCTCATAAAATAATCACATTTGGACCGCAAGCCGCTCAGAGCGCCAATCTAATTTTAGTAATAAAACGAATGAAAAATGTACTGAAACACTCTCTGATCTGGTTCGAGATTTTAAGTTGCCACCGGAAAACAAATTCCCGAAGCATGGTTGTTGTAGAACACTGGAAAATTGATATTATGTTCATATTTTTCAGCATTTTGGGTTAGTTACCAAATCGTGTAAAACTGTTTACCGTGGCAACTAGTAATAGGACTGCACAAAATGCGTGTACATCTCGTCTAACGGCTGAATAGGATAGAAACGTGTTTCAACAATTGACTGATAGATCTAGCGACGAGGACAAGAGTGAAAACGGTGTACACATTGATTGAAATTGTGATTTTGATAGAGATGGGGCGCAAGCAGTTATAACTGTGAAAATATTGCAAGTCCTTGGCCATCAGAGGGCCGTTAAATAGCAACAAGCTCTATTAGAGTTACAACCGGTGTTTATTAAAATAGTACATTCATTTATCTTTAAAATGACGTGTAATTCATAAAAATCTGTAAACAATTACGAAAACTACAGCTTTCTTTGTGCAAACACCTACAGGATGAAAATGGGAAAACAATTTAATTCGGCCAGTGTGTTTTTCAATTCGGTAGTTAATGTGATAAACGTAGTTCTTGCAGCTTTTCTACAATATTAAATTGTGACAAAAATGTTGTGGCTACAGATCTAACATTGCTATTTATGTATGAAAGTCTCAACATTTGTAAATATTTTAAACAGCAAATAGTTAATGACACTGAACTTAACACGTTACAATCATTAAATGTATCATTATTTTCCTTACAGTTCACAGGTGACATATTTTTGACATATTTGTCATTAATTTTGACCTTAAGACCAGATTTAGAATATTTTCGTCACGGCAGGAACACAATTTATGGGAAGTCTGTATGAGTATTGTCACCCACAATTTAATATAACCATAATATATTATAAAGATGTGTGGAAATACATATTTTACAGACTTTCATTCACAGATGTTTTAATTAATACAGTCAGATAATTGCCAAGAAAAACTATCTGAAAATGCTCCTTGGTGCCTTCATATTTGCTACATACAGCATACATGTATAAAGAAATTGTAATTACAGCTTTAAATCATAAATGATACAACAACGAAAAATACTTAACAGGGGAACAAACTCTTATTTACATACATTAAGGTAACCAATGAAATAGCAACATCAACAAACAAAAAAGTACAACTGAGCTGTAAATATACTGAAAATGAATGTCTTTTACAGTGACCAATGTAGCAGAGATACATAATAATACTTCATATACCAGACCTAGTATCTTTTTTGTATGAACTTTAGTCGAGGTGTACATTTCTCAAATCATGTGATTTTTTCCTGCGCCCCACATTAAATCATAAACATGATTTACCACTATGACATCTAGATATAAGTCACACAGCTAGACAACCAGAAAAATATGTACAGTTAATAATTTTGCTACTCTGCTACATAAATTCGCCTAACATCCATGTAGACTAAAATGGTCTGTCTATCTAGGAAGAATGTAACTTAACATAGCAACAAAGTATGTACAAAATTGTGGAGGGTATCAGACAAAAAGGATGACAACTGATACTAGGGATGTTATGGAATCCAAATTTAAAATCCATAGGAATCCAAACAATTTTAACAAAATCAAAATCTGGTAGATCATTTTTCAAAATGTCACATGATTTCAGAGTTGCAACATAAATATATATAAATATATATATATATATATATATGTGTGTTACTGACAAAAATTTATTATTCTGCTACTAAGCTGTGACACAAAAAATGTGGAGTACAAACCAGAAGTGCCCCTTGTAACTTTCAGTCACTAAGTGATTTGTCATTGTGTTTAGACTCTTTTACTGTGTTGATGTCATCAGGTCATCAATATTAACATATTGAGTTACACTGACGTATTTTGTATGTTGACACTCAATTTTAACAGATATTATTGAATAATAGATCTGCAGCAACACTGTCAGTAAATACTTGCTGAAAGTCCATTACTCACTAGAAAAACGTTTTGAATGACAACATTTGCAGCATGGCTCAGTACTGCAGAGAGCTGGGCTTAACTTTAGCAAGAAATTTACTGACCTAAACTGATGCATAAGATGATGACAGATGTACAAGACCTGACAACAGATGAAAAGTAAATGAGTAGTAGAGAATGTGACTAAGCTCAGGATTTTTAATGCTCAGAATGCTGAAGCAAAAACAAACGAAATTCTGATTATCTTTTATTTGATGAAGGGGAGATGATGTATTTTCATTATAGTTTGTGAATGGGAAGATAACTGTATCTCTCATTACAGTCTGTTAAAGTGTATATTTCATTACAGTTTGTGAATGGGGAAATAACTGTATCTCTAATTACAATCTGTTAATGGAAAACAAATACAAATGAACAAAGGCTGAACAACATAATATCGTAATATTATGTCATATCACTGAAACAAAACAGCAGTAACTAGACATTTTTGAGGTTTTTCCTAAACTCATTCCAAAACCCATAAAAGCTATTACATTTCAACATTCTTAATATCATCCTCCTTAAAACAATCATAATCTAACATGTTATCGTCCAATAGAGACAGAAAAGCAGGAACTATCTGAACAGGTATTTAGGGCTTTATAGCACCTCTTTTCTCAGTTTTCTGTTTCAATTTTCAGAAATGCTGCACATACTTCACATCAATGTGAGAGAAAACTATCTTAGTGACACCAGTCATCATATTTGTGAAATCATAAGAATACGTACGCATCCCACCTTGATTTCACAACTCGCACATAAACATTATGAATATCACAAGATATTGAGTGACACCCCAGGGCTGTCACTTACGTTCCTCTCTCCAAGCAGCCAGTAAGTTTTGACCTGACCTTTGCCCTGAAAGCAATAAAGCAACAACAGATGAATGGCTTCTGTGGAAACCTTTATGTGCTAGAAATAAACAGGACTGAAACAATAAAATGATACTAGATGGAAGGAAAATGTGTGACTGTTGTTTTAAGTGTAAAAAATGTTTCTATACAAATAAAGAATCCGAGAGCTAATTCATCAACATTTTCAGAAAGAAGTTTACAGACAAGTTTACAAATCAAAACAAGAGACCTATGGTCATTATAGTCACCTACCCCATTTAGATTCTCCTCTTCCAATGCCAAAAACCTATTTAGCTTTTGAGAATCACCTCATCTTTCAGATGTAACTTTTAGGCTTAAACACACAACATACTTTCATCTCCAATAGTTTTTACTGAAATGCTTTTTTAAACGTATCATGTCTCAATTTATCTATTTATGTCTGATTTTATTTATTTGAGTGTTTCCTTCTGAAAAAAATAATCTTTGACCTATTTCATTTTTCTTTTCCTTCACCCCACTGAAGCTTCTTTCATAAATACTTCAGTTTTCATGCTACATAATTTCCACTCTGTCTTGTCATTGCCAGTTGGGATATCCTGTATATCCAGTCACCTTTGACTGACTCTCATGATCTAATTCCATGTCCTTCAATCTCCTCTTTTCTCTATAGGGGTTATACTACTTGTGTCTTGGACCAAGTTACTTTATTTTATATTGATGTTTGTACAGTACTTTACTTTTGTTATCATTTGTTTGTTTTTTTTTTAAACAGATGATGGCATTCTGGTAATACTTTTGGCTGTTTTTTGTGTGTACTGATGCCATCACATTTACTTTTACCATTTTGTAGTTGACTTTCCATACAAGCAAGCAGTTCATATCTATCTGTAGAACAGGTGTTGAGAATAGACAGACCTAGAGAGCTGCACAATATAGTTAAACAGTATATAACAGTAAAAATGTAATATATAAGGATTAGTGTAGGTATGGTGGGAAAGGGAATGTCTGGTGTTTTCATAATACATGTCGGCGTCTGTGGCCTAATGGATATGAACACAGTTTCATAATCCAGATATACCAGGTTCGAAACCTGCTGCAGGCGGTTTGGTAGCAGATCGCTTTGTGTGGATTTTTAACAATGGTACATTGTACCGTTCAGAAAGCAATGGCAAACTACTGAACGTAAAAATTGCCTAGATAAATCACAAACAGCCAATAAAAGCTGGGGTTGATTGCCACGTCCTGTAAAGGATAAGCAACTAACTTTCATAATACATATTGACAATGACACCCCTGGCTTTTCCACCCTCCGTCTCCTTATTAACCACAAGAGAGTTATAAGGGACTACCATTTTGACACAAAAGAAAACACATACACACACAAATATCCACACAATATGACACTTTTGATTTACACTATTTGGACCAATTGGAGGGTCAAGATGATGTCATAATCAGATATTCGAAGTATAAATTATTATATTGAATTAGCTACACTATATATCCTAACTGTAACCCATTAAAGGTTGCATGAAGTATTTTTTTCTTAATTAAAAAAAACAACTTTCCATTCTCTTTTTTTTCCAGTTTGATATAAAGTCACCCATTGATTATACAAGCATAAACAAGGCTGTGTGTGATACATAAATCTTGAAGCAGGTGCAACATTTTACATCTTCAGTATCCAAAAATGTAAATGAAGAATGCATCCTAGAAAATACCTCTTCAAACTTCTCCTGCCTAATATGCGTTTTACTTGCATGTTTTACTTGCTATATTTTTTGGGGGGTAAATGAAAATGTCATTTAAGCATTTTAAAGAAATAAAACACTAAAGCTGTCAAGAATTGCTTATGTACAGACATCTTTTATTGGTTCAACTTTGTTACTGGTGGACAAATACAGACTTTCCAAAAAATACCACAAAAATGTATCTTAAGTACAGCAACTTATATCACACACAAAAAAAAAAAAAGAAGATAAAAGCTGAAATAAATAAATCAGTAGCAACTGTGAATTCAGTCAGTTAATGTCTTCTGCTTTATTTGTGTATAGGTCAGCAACTGCACACATCATTCACATCTCTGTGACCTCTATCACTTTTCAGGTGTATCCTCTATTCTTCTGTTAATCCAATGTGTTTATGTCTGTATTCCTTTGTGCTGCCTTGTTCCTCCTTCCCAGTGAATGTGTGTCAATGTCAGATAAGTGACCCTTGATGTTAATACTCTCAGTGTATGCTCACACCAACATTCACTTAGTTTTTGTAAATGCTGCTGTAACTTTTTTTTTTGTGCTCCAAAGATTTTCATTTCTGACTCTATCTTGTCACCTGTTTTTAATTACCCTTCTTAAGCATCTCATTTAGAAATTTCTGTCTTTGGTTTTATGTAGTCTGTATTGTTGTCCATGACTCTAGGGAATTAAGCCACTTAGTAGTGAAACTAGTGGGGGGTTGTGGCGGCGCCACAACCTGTGCACAGGTGTGGGGTGGCACACAACTTGGGGAATGGTGGCACAAGTCATGGGGGGGAGAACTGATACATTGAGTTGTGTAAGTCGTAGAGACCTTCAATAAACTCAAGCCAAAACTTTCCTGTCCTGTGCAATCTTTATCTCTTTCATGTCTGTCTCCAGCTCCCTTCTCCATGTGTTTGTCAGTCTTCCTCTACCTCTCTGTCATGGGATTTGCCTCCCCTTTGCTCTGCAGTAGTGGTCCGACTAGGGGAACGTCTTGTCGGCAGGCGGGTTCTTGCAAGAATAAAATTGCCGGGATCCGCTCTGCACAGAGCGCTGTCTCCCTACCCGCTCGAGCGACAAAATGGTCGAAGAAGACGCACGTTGTTCAGACAGTTATCTGGTTGATCCTGCCAGTAGTCATATGCTCATCTCAAAGATTAAGCCATGCATCAGTCGAGGTTGTCTAGAGCTAATACATGCTTGCATGTCTCAAAATGTCCGGCATATCTGCAGACCCTCTGCTCTCGAGGCATCTGTATCCTTTATATGGTCAGTTATGACTGGAAGGACGCGCGACATGTCCAGCATTTCCGCAGAACCTCTGCTCTCGAGGCATCTGTATCCTTGATATAGTCACAAATGACCAAATTCAAAGATGGATTAGAGGGCAAGTTCTAGTGACAGGCGGTTGCTACTGGTGTCAGACTGTAGCGGCCCGACCATTCCTCTGACGTCCAGGTCGGGTCTTGCTGCATGGCACTGACAATCACATTATACCTGTGTAATTTGTGCTTTCTTGCAAAGACATCACTAAGTAATTAATATAATATCTATGCATAGGTATTAAATGTTTTCTTTCAGTGCCTCACTGGAATGTCATCTGGGCCATTAAAAGGAATTTCTGGAGACAATGAATTATCCACTCATTATCATACCTATCATCTATCATCTATCTAAGACATTCTCTTATTCATCTGAGCTGCCACACCAGGACATTAGTGCAGGGGTTGGCAACCAGTCGATCCCGATCTACCGATAGATCCCAAGGGATGATTTGGTAGATCTTTAGGTGACAGGAGGGGGGGAGGGAGGAGAAGGAAGACTTTTTAAACAAAGAAAATTTTGAACTAGACCTCTCCGGTCCGCATTTAAAATCATGGTGCCCTCAGCATCAAAGATACTTTTTCCACATTCCCAATGAAAACTCTTGGCATGGCTACTAAAATATATTCATGAACTGCATGAGAAAGGATTGTATTCTTTTCTTCGTAAGGTTCATCATACCCCCTCTTCCCTTCCCCCACTTAAAATTACACACACACATATATGTGGTAGATCTTTAGAGGGCTCAGTGTTACTAAAGTAGATCCCAAAAGCTCCTTGGTTGCCGACCCCAGCATTAGTGACTTTGCAGCCATACAACCAAGAAATGTTGAAATACTGTAAAATGACTGATTTTCATTTGTGTGTAACAATTCATTTTCTTAACTTACTACCAATTATCATATTAATGAATCTTCAGTAATATAATAGGCAATGGGCTGAGATTTTTCTCTGAAGCTTGTGTTTATTTGAAGATAACAAGAAGCAATGGTTGTTGTCTATGAGAGGCATTACAAGCCTCTGTCTCTCTGCAGCAATTACCTTGTTACACCTCTACAGTCATCCAGGTAAGTAATGATAAAGTCTTTTGAACTACACCAAACAACACAAGTAATCCAACTCACCTTCATTTCCACATTTCCCCTGAGTTCCAGTTCAAAAGAACCAAAATTGTCTAGGACCTCCTTAAACTGAGGGCTGACATGAATTTTTAGAGCTGGAAAGTAGGACATATTGGTCAATATAGAGTAAATAACTAAGCTCAAGGTACATGTCAAAGATATTTAAAAAATAAATGCCCTTCAGAAACACAAAACTAGACATACTTGTTTTGTTTGCCCTATCAAATACTATTAAATTGTGAAATATGATTAAAACACTCTGCAACATAACATAATGGAAGTAATAAATAAATAAACTCCAGCTCAGAAAAAAAGTTCTGCAAGTAAAAGAACTCACGTAGACCATTAGATTCCATTCTTGATGCCGTGTTCACCGTGTCTCCAAACAGGCAGTATCTAGGCATCTTCAGACCTACCACACCTGCACATACTGGTCCTGTGATTTATGGATGAAAAAACGTGCATAATTAATTGGCAGAAAGAAAACAAAGAAATTTAAGACAAGTAAGGTAATAATCAGATCTGTGGCAAGATGAATAATAATG
Organism: Oreohelix idahoensis; assembly: GCA_024509875.1. Taxonomy (NCBI): domain Eukaryota; kingdom Metazoa; phylum Mollusca; class Gastropoda; order Stylommatophora; family Oreohelicidae; genus Oreohelix; species Oreohelix idahoensis. The sequence continues at coordinate 49,845 of JAMPIV010022024.1, forward strand.
CAATGGACTGATGAATCATTACACTAGTGAATGAGAAAACTTAAAAAATTTTGAGTTATAATGATAAATGTAAGATTTTGTTATTTCTCAACATTTATTCTGTCCACCCCCCCATTGAAGTCTTTTTCTTGAACAACATATAAGTAGCAGGAACAGAGATGGGAGGTTTCCAAAAAGAGATTCATATGAAAGATGCCATACATGCCAATGCTAATGCTAGGAGCAATATAAATCATGACATACTTGTGCAAGTCTGGCACAATATGTGGTCTTTCATATTCAGTGATGATGGTGAAAAAAATGGTAACATTAATTAATTCACTGTGTCAAGTGAGAAAAAAATTATATCAGACCTCCTAACACATGCAAACAAATGTTATCAAACATCCTAAATGAGCTGGGGGAAGAGAGCACAAAAGAAATGTTAACACTGATAATGATGCTCCAGTTGTTCACTCAGTGACTGCTGGTGACATAGTCCTGAATTG
>JAMPIV010022025.1:0-174770 GCA_024509875.1 Oreohelix idahoensis
TAAATGTACGACGTATTTTTGTAACAAAATCAGAGAAATCTACTCCATTTTCTGGCAACATTGTCCTAAAACGAAGACGATAGTCTTCTTCTTTTAGTTGGTATTTTTTTTAGCAATGCTGCTCTGACAACATCATAATTAGTCCTGTCATGTTCGTCTATTGTCATAAGAGTAGTCACTGTGTCACCTGTAAAAAATTCCATCAGTTGTTCAACATATTTTTCTTTTTTTTATGTTATGCGTATCGCATAAAAATTGGAATCTATCTATATAATCTGCTACGTCATCCTTTAAAGGATTGAAATGAGGTAGTTTGATCCTACTTACAAACTCCTTTGTCGTACTCGAAGTTGTTTGATGAGCACCTGGACTCGCCAATTTCAATTTCTCTAACTCCAAAGTTGCGAGTCTTTCATCAAGTTCCACTTTCTGTTTTCTTTCCTCATGTTCCATTTTTCTAATTTCAGCCTCAGCAGCAGCTTGAGCTTTCCTCTCCTCTGCAGCAGCTTGAGCTTGAAGTTTTTTGTCTTCCATTTCCATCTGGAATTTTCTTTCATCAGCTTGAGCTTTTCTCTCCTCAGCAGCAGCTTGAGCTTTTCTCTCCTCAGCAGCAGCTTCTCTTTGATACCTTTTCTCTTCAAGTTCTAATCTTCTATTCTCAGCATCTAGCTTCTTTAGTTCAGCTTCTGCTCTCCTTTGTTCAGCTTCTGCTTTCAATTTAATTTCCTCTTTTTGTTTCTTTTCTTCTGACTTCAATGCAATGGCGAATTGAGCAGATGAATATTCTTCCAATTCTTTACCAGACTTACCAAGGGTTAACCCTTGCTGGATGAAGAAATCCAATGTAGACATTCTGTCTAATGAGATCAGAAACCTGAAAAAATTAACTAAATTACCTTTATATCCCAATCACTGTGGGCACAAGTCTTTTTTTCTTTTTTTTCTTTAAAAGAACTTGCATATATATTTTACCTTGTCTCAATCTTTGTGGACAACAAGTCTTTTAGCAAAGAACTTGTATAAATATCTCATATAATAATATTTTATTAACAATCTCTATATGAAGAGTATACCTTATCAATAATAATAATACATGACCAAGTGTATGTATGTAGACTGTGTATGACAATAATGTAGTACAATCATAAATACAAAGACAAAAATACAGAACAATGACCGAAAACGTTCGCGGAAGTCAAATAAACAATACAGCAAAAAGTAAAAAATGTTACACAAATGTGTAATGATAACCGCGAAAAATAAACAAGACAAATGGCAACACTGTTATAAACAAAAAGGTGTAAAGAAATAAACAAAAGAAAGGAAAGACCTACAGATACAAACAAATGAAATCAAAACTGAAAAACAGAAAAAATATTACAAAAACAACGATAAGTACAGTTTCAGCACAGCTAAACGTAAATAGCAACGATTGTCGCTAGCAAATTCCAATTAAGGAAATTTGCAGTCCCTAACGACACGCTCTCAATAGATAACCTCTATTACGTGGCATTTATCTAAAGGAGTCACCTTTACCCAACCAGCCCGCAAAAGAACACAAGAAAAATACACAACAATAGTACAATTAACATAAATAGCAATCAATTCAATGTGTTGCAAAATAAAGCTTAGTCACACATGATATTACAGTAACTAACTTGCTCCTTGCGAACACAGAAACAAAATGTCAAGCGCGCTCTGAATGTCAAATCCACTGTAGCATAAAGTGGTATTCACGAACAAAAGTTACTATGACCTTCTCGACTTAGGACTTGCACATTGAATGTTTACAATTTCCACGTACTGTTTACAAACACTTGACCTCGAACAATGTAACTTGAATGCTCGGACATAGAAAAGTCTGTTGTTGACTGCAACGTGTAACAACCAGCAGTACTGTTCACAATAGGGACTCGCCTTCTATGCAGCTATGGTCCACGTAGCAAACGCCTCGATGCCAACTTCAGTATTTGTCCTGTTGTTGTTCAAGCAGCATTATAACATAAATGCTAGCACTGTTTATCTGGGTCAACAGTTGATGACCTATTTCTGTCCTGTTGTAGCCAAAACTTGCAAGTGTAGAATTAGCGATGTGTGTTACAGCTGTCCAGTGTGTAGCTTAGACCCACAGATCAGAAATGTAATGTGTACTTGTCCTTCTTGTAAATTTCTGGACAACACTGGAGACATCATACATGTAACAGCAACTGTAAATAGCCTGGTGGGGTGTCTGTTTAAGGCTGGAGTGCTGTATAGGATGATTTATATAGCCCCATCAGCTGGTCAACCAGAAATGTAAATTTCTGGATCCATTAATGTCACCAATAATGTTAATTGCTCGCTCTGTTCTTTTTAAACCCACAGATCTGGTCCACCAGAAATGTATCAGAAGAGCCCACGTAACTGGTCCACCAGAAATGTAACTGTCTTTTTCTCTTGTTGAGGTGATCACTGGCCCAAGACAGTATACATGTTGTTAGGTGTGTAGTGCGAGCGTATGATGAACTGAGTGTGGGTGCGAATGAAGGCGCGAATGTGTTTAGGCTCGTATATATGTAGACCCTGCAACCCATACACTCACATGCAGTAGTCAAGGATGCTTGGACACTGCAGGCACGTTTCAAAACATTTATTGACGAGAACACACATGGTATCAACAGGAACAGTCAGTGTAACAAGGTCATGCTGACCGGAAATCGATAGGTATACATTAGGCATTCAACAAGCTGGTAAACATTTGAATATTCGTGCATGGTCAATACAATGTTCTTCAATAATGACAGTTCGTGGCGTCGCCCTGGTATCACTGACTAAACGCGTCGGATACCTTAATCACTTTGACACATAGGTGCAACTTGGCATTCCCCGCCAATTGCACTGTATTAGGCTGTAGTACATTAGCCGAAAACACAGTCCTCGTTCTGACGTCAGCTGTGTACTTCTGATAAGCAGGTTACCATCAACCCTGCAGTAATGCTTATTGTAGACATAAATACCGCCAATCTGCGGTTCCCACAATATATCTTCGTCACTGGATTTCTGGACAATATAAAGACTAATAGTCTTGGATGGCTACCTCGAGCACAAAATATAAGTTCTGAAATGGAGGATCGGTGAGCTGCAGTTCACAGACTAGGCAATCTTCTAACATGTTCTGCCACCGAAAGCATAGTAATGGAAAAAGTCGGTATTACCTGTAACCGAATCCACAGAACATAATAAGGAACTCTGCTGTCATTCCAACGCACAGAGATTCACTGGGGAAAACTGCCATCGCAGTCACTTCGAAGATTCTCCCCGAAAAACACAATGGACCCTTGGTCCCTTCAGAAAAACCAGGACACTTCACGGCTTGCCGGAAGTCTAACTCAACTCCCGCTTAAAAAACCCTGCCTATGGGCATACGCCAGAACTGTCTACCTTTGACCCTAAAGGTCAAACACAATGAATGAATAAACAAGGGAAGACAACCCCTAATCAACCTGACATCGCAGGTAAAGACACAATTATTCTTGATAAAAACATAAGCAAATAACTTGACAGATGACTCCGTCAAAAATGACAGCAACAGCAACATTTGCTGCAAGAGTAGCCCACATATTTATTTTCACGGGTCACTCTTGCCCTGAAGTGTAGTGGGGAGTTGAAGTTTGCATTTTGAGGCAAGGTTGTCACGTTGGCTGCTGTCAGCCCGTATTATTGTAAGACTTCTGTGACGTTGTCCATCCATCTGCCTCTATGTCTTCCCCCTGTTCTCAAACCTGATCTTGTACTGTTGTAGGTGCATAGTTGTAATTTATCAGGCTCCATTCTCATAAGATGGCCAAAAACTCTTAGTTTTCTATCTCATTATTTATTTTTTGCTATCAGTGTCAAACATGGTTGATAAGGTGTAAATTCTGGTACAGTCACATTGATACCTTATCATAAAGCAGCTGACCGTTTACTTGTTTACAAATATAAAGGGCACAACACTGGGTATGTGAGTGTAGAGGTCAGGTCAACCCAAGCAGTGCAGGAACGTGAATGTAGGTCAGCCTGTTCGTTAAGTCTTGGGGCGCTGGCAAAGTGCAGTGTTGACATAGAGTATGAGTGTAGATGTAATATACGCGAATGCATGTACAGTTCTAAAGCCTGGCTCAGTACTCACACTCAATCACAAGTAGAAGTCAGTGAAGGTTGTAACAGCAACTGACTTTTTCTCTCAAACTTTAATGTAGTACGACGACATCAGGACATGATCATTTAACAAGACTCAGGAATATGTAGACATGACGATAGTACATGGATAGCATCATATATCACAAGTCAGTAAGCTGGGCCTAAGCACGATTGTTGACCACAATCTAAAATCCCTTCCAAACAAGCCTCAGCAAAAATACCCCGCATTGCTCGCGGGTGTTGATACACGAGTTAACCAACTCTTTCCTGACATGAGTTCATCAGATGTGTTGCTTGCATGCAACAGGCCTTAAGGTAGCAGGCCTATAAGTTTAACTAGCCTCTGTGACTGGCAGGCAAGGTGGGTCAGACCTTGACTATAATATTTTACCGCTGAAACAGCGGGAAAATGTGGTGGCCAATGTGGTGGCCAAAATGTGATGACAGGAATGTAACATGGCCGCCTCCCTGAGTTGTCGCTCACTCGCTCACAGGAGGATATATATATATAAGCCAAAGTTAATTTGCAATACATAAGCATAATTTCATAAAGTTCCTCCATACAGATCTACCGTAATCCAGTTACCTCACGTAGACATAATTACAGTATGGAGCCTGTCATCTCCGTCGATACAAATTTGACCCTAGCGTTGCGAAGCACAAAATTCCCGCTAGGCCTAACCGACCTGAGATCATCAAAACAGGGACTGGAATTACCTGGAGTCCGAATCATACATGGTACCGTACATTAGGAGAGTCTCTAACACAACTCTAGTAGAGACACAATCTCCTATAGAAGAAAAACCACTTCATAAATCATTTTTACTGAAGAATCTACCAGCCCTGGAAAAATGCGTAACCGCCATTGTCACGGTACATCGGAACTCCTCACGACTCGACAAGACAACTCCTACTTCCGCTACAGCGGCGTAACAAGAATATAGTCCTGCCTACCCATCAAAAATATACAATATAGGACTGATTCTACTTGTACTAATAATATGTAATACATATAAATTCAGGCCATAAACATAATAAGCAAATTAATCTATTTTCTGGCCCTAAGAAATAGGTACGGACAAGGGTGTCATATCCATGCGCCGAATTAATATCAAGAACGATTACTCCTATAATCAAAAGGGTAAAACAATTATGGATTATCTAGCCTTCCCCATAGACAGCATTTTCATTCACAAATGAATGAATGTCTATATTTTTTCCAAATTAAATAGCCATATCGATTTTTGTAATATGTGCGTCAAAATATGCACGCAACAATGGTCCCTGGCCAAAGCACAGGAGAGGAGAATCACACCTTGTGAGATGGCATGTCTAAGAAAGGCCATTAATGTTACCCATTGTAACTGTACTTTAGTGTTTCTTTTTTTTTTTTTAAAGTTACAATTGTGGAAAATATGAATGTAAAAAAATACTCTAAAAACAATATTATAACCTTGGCCAAACATGATTGTCACAACACGTTTTGTGCATGTACTGTTGCGCCATTCTCTCCCTCCTTCATCGTCCTATTATTTGACATATTTTATGCACCTACATTTTTGCCTAGCCACTCCCAGATTTGTTTGCGTTTCACCAGGTGAACCGTAGTATTAGCAAGCTAATTAGACAGGTCATCGGATAATACTTTTATCACTTAAGTCGTCTAGCCACCTTTGATGCAGACAGTAAACGTGAAGAGGAATAGTGACTTTGACGTAATTCATTTCCGGGGCCAGCAACAAACAGGCAAGTGACCACCTGGGTTTGCGGTCTGTCTGTCTGAGAAAGCCGTCTGAGAGATGTGCGAAGACACAGGTGATTATTAGATAATCACTTCTGATGGACGTTCTATATCAATAATACAGATAACCCGCCTGGGGAGATTATATTGGGCAGGAAATGAGTTCACAGAGGTGTTGGTAAGGTTGCATAAGGTATTACTGACATCTGAAAGAGGTCACGCGTTTAAATTTTAAAAGTGATAAATTTAAAACACGCGGGGGATAGAAATGCTTTAACACCCCGACCAACCTAGTTCTAAAGAGATTGGATTGGTTTAATTTGAGAGACGGAATAGACATTGGAGTAATCACGGTTATGGTCTTGCACCGCAGAGCACTCCCATAAAGGATAGTGTAAATATGTGATGCGTTGTGAGGTATGACAGGAGAGGGGTTACCCTGGGTTCTTTTCCAAAGTGTTGGCCTAGAAGGCAGACGTATGTGTTAATCGTCTGAGGACTTAGCGTCCTGTAATATTAGCCATAGTGGCTGATGGTTGTGTTCCAGTTCGGGTAACTGTTATTAATTGTGCAATTCGTGACAAGTCCGGTGATTGAACTCGGACACGCAAGAGTGATAAATCACAATTGCAGACCTCGTCTACTGACAGAAATTTTAGATTTACTGAAAGAGTATTGTTAGTTATTAGTATAGATCTGATCATATGTCTTGCCATAAATAAATAAATAAGGTGAAATATTTTAAGAGTAAAGTTAATAACTGATAAAATCAAAAACTTCTCTAAAAATAATTGAAAGAGGAAAAAAATTGTCCATTGCTGAAGCATAATTTCTCTTGTTGTTGTGGATTTGATAATTTTAGTCAGCCAGTATTTTGAACTTAGAGCTGCTAATTTTATTTTTGTTAAGTAGCAATTGCAATTTTCATGTAGCCTGTAAACAATCTCCTTGCACAGCAAGGCCGAACCACAAAACTTTTACACTTTTTACATAAGTATAGCTAAAGAGATGAGTTTATCTGGCAAAGATTTAGTTGACTATGTGGAAAAATGTGTGGAGAAAGACCGTGGCAGTGCAGAAAAAGACAAGGAGAGGGCAGAGAAAGCCGCAGAATGCCAGGAGAGACAGATAGCGAGAGAACACGAAATGGAAGAGAAGGAAAAGTAAAGAGCTTTTGAGGAGCAGAAGGCTGAAAAGGAGAGAGCATTTGCAAAGGAACAGGCCGAAAGTGCAGAAAGGAAGGAACAGGCCGACAGAGCCCACGCAGAAAAGAGGGAACATGCCGACATGGCCCACCAGATTAGACTGAAAGAACTGGAGAACGAACTTAGAAGAGCAGATTCTGGGTCTAGTGATAGTGGGTCGGGGAGTTCTCAAGGTAGTGATGGGGGAAACATCTCTCACGCAGCAGTTCCGAGCGCTGCCTCTTTTCAGTTAGATGTCTACTCTGAGGCTTCAGAGGAAATAGACATCTATCTTGCTATGTTTGAGTCTTTGGCTGCCACCTATGGCTTAGATAGGGAGAGATAATACAACATGAAGTTATTTCAGAGCCTGAGAGGACCTGCTTACGATGTCTTCCTCAAAATGGGTCTGAAAGACAACAACAATTATGACTTGTTGAAGAAAGCCTTGCTTCAACATTTTCAGCTGAATGCACAAACTTTTCAGAGCAAATTCTGGGAAGCCAAGAGGCAGAAAGACGAGTCTTATAAGCAGTTTGCTACACGTCTGGCTATGTATTTTGAGAAGTGGGGATTACTCAGCGCCTTCGACGAATCATACGAAGGGCTGCAAGAGATGATTATAGTGGAGCAGTTCGCTCACCCCTGACATGAGACGGTTCCTGGCAGGGCACGGGGCTGAAACTCTTGATCAGGTAGTACTTTTGCTGATTGGTACTACAGCGCCCAGTCGGAAGTGAACCCGGCTGAAAGGCGTCAACATGATAGTCACCCCAAATGAGAGCAGCGCCCTGTCACTGAATCCAAAAGTACTACCAACACCTCACACAACAAGGCTTCACAACAACCGCAGGACAGCACCAGGCAGAAAAAGAGCAATTCAGCCCAGGGAACTGGAAGGCGATGGTACAAAGCGTGCAAATCCGACAATGTAAATACAATCTGGGACTTGAACTGAGAAATGGGAATATAATCTAGCAAAATCAGAGACACAAATCAGACTGTATCGCCATGTCATACTAGCTATTCTTCAGAGCCAGAAAGAAGGATTCCAAAATTATAAGTGACAGATCTAAGTATTTGGGCGTCTTTATAGCTTAAAAGAGAACCCGCAATTTTAAATACAAAGACTGGAAATTTAAGAGACCAGATCGAAGTATTTGGGCGTCTTTATAACTTAAAAGAGAACCTGCAATTTTAATTATAAAGACTGGAAATGTCAGGAATCATAAACACAAGTCATAAGAGGAATAATAACATTACCCAGACAAGTGATTCGAAGCATCGCATCAATGTGCTGTGTCCATACATCTGTGCCAGGAGTGTTAATTTGGGGTAAGTGTAAACATTTATTTTGCCATGTGAATGAGATATGTCTGTACTTGCTAAGTGGTTATACAAGTCATAGGAGGCTGGCAACCTCAACATATGAAAATAGTATGTTCATAAACCACTACAGCGAGCGCTGGTGTTTGTTTTATGCTAATTCGCTCAGAAAAGCGAAAGCAGCAGCAACCCCAGACTCCGAATGGAGCAGTGATGAGTGATGATTACATCTCATGTGCATCAAGTGTATCATATCATTTTGTGAGATATGTAAATTGATAATTTTAGTTCAGGCACAAATCATTGTACTTGCGCTGTCCAAGCACACATTTTCCCATTAGAATAGCAGTGATTTCCAATCATAATCCCTGAGTTACGCTGTGTATACTCAAAAGGTCTAATTATTCAGAGTGGCTAACATTGGTGGGTGGACAGCAAGACAATGCGCCTGTTAATCTTTCAACCCAGTGTACACTGCAGACCCAAAACAATATGGCATCACTTATACCTCATCAGAGGTTGGATCAGAGTTTTGTTTGTTACCCATGCACTTCAAACTAATTTAAAACACAAAACATTGAGTGAAATCTTTATTTCCATCATTCAAAATAAAAGATGTACATAAAGATTAATTATTTTTGTTAATTAATAAAAGATATATATCTTTAAATTAGCTGTAACCATATTCTTTATGCGATCTCTTCAGTAAAAAATAAAAACAATTAGACCCACAGGCACTAAACGGCAAAGGCTGTTTGGAAATTATTGTTTCCCATGGCCATGAGTAGATAATCTACACCTTCAGTTGGCTTAAATGATCAGTGAATTCCATTTGTGACAAAATCTACAAAAACTAGCCACATTTTGGGTTTTTGAGATATTATGGTATTGCTATCAGCAAGAAGTGTTGCATTGGTTGAAAAAGTCTCAATGAAAAGTTAGACCTCTTTGAAGATAGTATTTAGATTATATTTAGTTTTCCCCAGATGCTAAATTCAAGATTTCACTCAATGTTTTGTGTTTTAAATGAGTTTAAAGTGCATGGGTAACAAACATAATTAAAATATGATTAATAATAATACATCATAGCTCATAAGTCACTTGCTATTTTTAATTTGTAATATCCTCACTTGTATCTTATTGTTTGCACGTGAAACAATTGTTAAGGTAAGAGCAATAACTGCCATTTCAAAAATGTTTTTTTTTTTTAACTCTCAGAAACACAGTAAAATAAAATGGTTAATAAACGACTGTTGAGAGCTCTCTTTGGGTGTGTGCAATAATGAACAATGTAACTCTAGGTGCTATCGAAATCAGCTCTCTCCGGGTTCATACTTTCATTGTTGCAGATGTCTTGAGTGCGATTATGGTTTACTGTTTATACATTTTATGTCACTCAACTTGATTTGACGAGAACTGGGTTGTAAACACGTGAACGGAGCAACTCGAATCAACTCTACAGAGGACTGTAACGCTGGCCAAAGGTTCTTCACATTTATTGCGACGATACTCAAGAATTATTATGACAGTTCAATGGATACATACGATCAGATACAGGCACGCAGCTTCCAGTCATATTTCATCCAGACGTTTAAACCAGGCCCATATTCACCATGGCCCTTAAAACACGTACCGTCAGTTGACTCCTGACCTAAGCGACTAGCAATTCCCACTAGTCAGGAATACATTAATCTGCCTCAACGGCTAATAGATAACATCCAGTTCTCAAAAAGTGCACATACTTTGCCTCCAAAGGCTTGCTCAGTTACTAGCAGTTCCCTGATTGGAACACATCCATCGGCCACTGGGCTGATAATACAGGACACCACGTCCACATACGGTTAACACATATGTCTGCCTACAAGGCCAACACTTTGGAAAAGAACCCAGTGCAACCTCTGTCACATTATTCACAAAGCATCTCATATTTTCATTATCTTTTATTGGAGTGCTCTGCTGTGCAAAACCACAACTGTGATTACTAAATATAATCTGCTCTGCAACGCACAGCAGCTCCCAACACTGACGTTACAAGAGACAGTTAAAATTACTGCCCGTTATTAACTCTTTGACTCCGGAACAACGCTCAGGGTGTTGGTCAGAGTTGACACCCATGCCAAAACAACTCTCTGAGCATTGTTTTTAGTCTATCACGAATTAAAATTACAGCACAGGGTGGAAATAATTGCGGAGTCCGAGTTAAATCATTTGTTGAACAGACCGGATCTCACGAAGAGTTGTAATATTAATGTGACACACCATTTTAGGTAATTAAATAGCATTAAATTATCTTTACTTTGACGCTTGTTTCATATAAATTAGTTGTACAGGAGTGAAGAAATACATACAATAGGGAATGACGTTTAAATCACCCGGCATATCTTTTACTTATTTTCGCTCATTCAGATGCGACTGCTTGATTTCTTTTTTACATAGATGGGACCCTGACATCACCAGAACTGCTATGCTATGGAACTCAGAAGGACGGCGAAAGAGAGGCAGACCAAAGACAACCTGGCGGAGAACAGTGGAGGCTGAGATACAAAGCTAGTATTATCAGTACATGCTCTGAGCCAGAGTTGGGACACAGCACGAAGGATGGCCACCGGCCGAGCAAAATGGGGAGTTTGTTGCTGCCCTACAAGGATCCAAGAAGAAATGTGACTACAGTTGTTTGTACTTATGCTAGAAGCCCTTAAAGTTGCCTATTTCTGTCAAATGCTGATAAATTTATGTCAAAACATATAAATTCGATATAATGTTCACTTGCTTATAACACGGTTCTGAAGTTTGCACCCTACCATCTGTATTGTCGGGTCTATAGTGTATCTGCTCTCAAGACGAGGAGATAGCAACAAGAAATAAGTTACACATAACATAATTCAATGCTTCTCACACGTCAGTAAATGTGAACAAAGTATAATAGTAAATACAGAATTATCCATTCATTAAACATACTCATAACACGCATTCAATTTGTTCTACTGTGTGATAAAGACAGAATAGAACCTGTTTCCTTAGGCAATTAAGATTAGGCTGTGCACGGGGCTGCCAACCTCATCAAGTAAAACAAATTGATACATTAACCACCACTGTCAGAGCCCATAAAACACTTTGGTGCAGTTGAGGAGTAACTGTGATGGATGGCCGCATGTTACATAAAGAGAGTTAATACATAATGCTCATGATTCCCCTCCCCCAAATTACTTCGATACAATTCCACGCTATTGTGATTTAGTGTGATTATAATGGCAACAGACAACTAAGCATCAAGGTTACCTATCACTAAACCCAACTTCTTATACGTGGGGAGTAAGCTTTTCCAGTACACAATTCTGTCCGGTGACTTATACAAATTTTAATTTTTTTTATTTACAGCATATGGCTCTGAGGAGCAGTGGTTAGCGCACTGGCTTCCTAGCTCGGTGGTCCAAGGTTCAATCCCCAGTTGAGGTGGAATTTTTTATACCGCAAACAGCTCGGGGTCAACCCAGCCTCATGAATTGGGTACCAGAGCAACAACGTTAAGGCGACCGGTGTAATGTTGACCACATCACCCCTTGTGTGCTGATGGTCAAGAAAATATGGGCCTAACACCATATTCCCAATATGCCTCAATGGGCATGTAACAGGATCCTTTATATGGCTCTTAGCCTTGTGTGGTTCCCGAGGTGTATCTGAGAAGACAGGGAAAGAATCGGTCTACTGCCCCCCTCAGGCATGTCGTACAAAGTGACATAGGTTCAGCATAGGGCTGGCAACCTCCATCATGTCAAACGAACCACCATTACAAGAGCATGAGAATGCTTGGTGTAGGCTTCCTATTGCAAGGACCAGATACAGTGGTTGATCCATTGGTTTGATTTTAACGTCTATCATCACTGCACACAGAAAACTCTATCAGTGTTTCAATCTCCTCCACACAAGGAGGATCTCAGCACAGTGCACAAACTCTGTAGCACTGGCAAGAATCCCAATGTGTGTATACAGGAATCACACATTCTATAAATATTTTTGTGGTGGTTCCATAAAGAGTAGAAAGGAAAATGATGATATGACTGAGCAGGTCAGTATACACAACAAATATTTTCAAACCGAACTTGCTGAAAAAATGATTTTAAAATGAAGATTTTCCAACATCAGTATCAACAAGAGACCCTCCACATTCAGATAGTGGTGGTGGCATGCACATCATAACAGCTGACGTGCACTGATAAAAGCAAGACAAAACATCAAAGTAACAGTATAAATAAAACAAGAAAAAGCATCAAATTAAATACAACACAAACATTTCAAAAAATGGCTTTTATTCATGTGACCTGTTCAGCTAGTGCTATTTAGATAATAATCAGCACATTTAGACAGTCCTACCATACGTTAAGTAACAATTGAAGAAGTGGCATCCATTATAAATGGCTTTATACATTAAGGCTGCGTACAATGCCACATGTCAGTATCTGAAGTGCCTTAATTTTCAGTCAGGCAGTGTCTTTCTCACTCTGCATATGTGTGTTTGTTGTTTGTTTGTTGGTTTTGTTCAACATTTTATTGTATTTCTGCAAGTATGCTATTTCATACAAATTATAAAAGTGCAGTTTCTAAACTGGTGCAAGATTCATACTTGGTGCCAATTTTGGAGACAGTTTTTAATGCAATAAAAAATCTGTGCTCTACACTAAAATCATTTTTTTTAAACAAAGAATGTGGCAAATAACTTGACAGCCAGTGATAATTTTATTAAGAATAAAGTTAACATTATCTATGGCAACACTTCCTAACAGAAACAACACTACAAGTGACACTAAACTGTTTTATGTTAATATGACTCACTGATTATTTACTATCATTCCAACAATGCCTGTGGACTTGCCCAACAAATTTCAGCCTCCTAGTCCTGAAATTTAGAAGTATAACTCTGACTAGTTTTTTTTTTTTTTTTACTAGTCATATGGTATAAAATTTGGAGTCTGAGAATTTTTTACTGACTCCATAGCCCTGACTCCAACATCCAAATGTCAAGCTAGTTAGGTCACATTTGTTTTATTTGTCTAAGTAGCTGAGTGCTTCTAATCATTTCTTAACAAACACAGTATGTGCAAACGCTTTGTAGACATTTATACAAGATTAGAAAAACCTGCTTGTCAACAAGTACGCCACACTGATGCAATCTTATCGTTCAATATGGACTGGTCTGGGTAAACATGGAGAAAGAATTTGATAAAGTGTGGAGCGCTGGGATAAGCTAAAACCCCTCAATTATGGAATTTGTCTGATATATGTACACAAGGCTAAACCTATTCCTCCAAACCTGGTATGACAGAGTGCAAATACAAGCAATGACATAGTAGAAAAACAATACCAAAGAGGGTCAATAGATTGCATTATGCCAACAAACTACTTAGCAGAAGAAAAAAAGACTGAAAACAGCAGGATGCAGGAAACCTTATACACAAATGAACACAATGATGGCTGCTAAAGTGAATGAGAATAAAATAACACAATTTATACACTCTCAAACAAGGAACACAGTCATACACAAACCGAATGGACACGAGCTACCAGAAGATAAGGAGTCACAGCATAACTTGAGATTATACTGAACAGCAGACTACCATACAAAAATCAACCTGATAAGCACCGGCAAAAAAGCTGGGCAATGAATAATTGATGAAAAAACTAGCAGAAACTGCTTGGTGCACAAACCATCAAATACTGAAACTACTGTATACATGAAATGTTTGACTGGCATGGGAATCCTAGCTTGGACAACTGTTTCAAAATCCAGCTTCGTCTGAATAGCCAGAATACGAAAAATCAGCTTGAGACATTCATTATTGAGCCAATTAAATCAACCCCAACAAATAAAAGTTACAATCCATGTACAACAGAAGAGGCTACACAGTACCACAGGCAGAAAAATGTTTAATACAAACTGCCCAGAAAATGAGAGACAAAAAGAATTTCGTCAGGACAGACTGCAGAGAATCTGCACTGGACACACACAAAATTGACATTCCCACCAAGGAGAACAAGACTCCTACTGGCTGACAACAAAAGAGAAGTCATAAAAAAAAAGGTAGCCACAGGGACACTCACCAGAAGGTTGCAGGTATGAAATACACAAACATAAATACAGTAGATTAACAAAGAGTTATACAAATTGAAGGAAGAGGCATACACACAAGACTGTAGAATGGACTGGAAATCCACATCTCAAAGTTTTAAATTATATAACAGCATGTCCATTTTTAAATGGAAAGTTTTAAAACAACTTTGATACAAATAAATATGTTGTGTTAGCTTCTTGGTTTCTACATCTTCGTTTATGGGCAAGATTCTCATCTGCATTCACAGTAAAAAAGATGTTTGTATACTCACTGAAACTCATTGAATTAAACTATGTTGACTATGAAATAAAGTATTAGTTTAAAATCAAAGAACATACAGGAATACAGGTTATATACATCATGTTTAGACAAAGAGGAAAATGACTTTAAACTGATTGTTCTGTCATTCACAATTGAAAGAATACAAGACAAGCAAGAAAGGCAATGAACTAGTGGGAGTTAAAAGAAAAGAAAGACCCTGGGGCATATGACAATGAGAACTTCTCACACAACTCTAATGAGAATAAAGCACAAAATGGCAGATAGAAAAACAGGAACAGACATGGCATAAAAAGTCTGTCCTTTAATTTGAGCCTGGGAGCATCTTAAAAATTCAGCAACAGCATGTTCTATGCGAAATTCTTAAAAAAAAAAAAAATCTACAGAACTTCATGAAGCTGCTCTGATCTTTCTGCTCTGCTAAATTATTTAGCTGTACAAGAATTATGGTTTTTGTAATAAAAAAATACTGATAGCCCACTTTACACCTGAATGACTAGAGAGAGACATCATTATTGCTGAGCTGTAAGTTAAAATGCATGTACTAAAATAACTTAGTGAATAAAACAAGTCAAAAAAATTATGGCAAAGAATTTATGGTGTGCGATTTCTGTCTCATGTCCTGAGAACAGTACCATTTCTCCTGCATTCCATTACCTTCCCTCCTTCACCTTACTCAGAGCAAGCAAACCCATCAACACACACATAAAAACTTAAGATAGATGACTGAACTAAAATAAATAAAATTTTAAATAAAAATAAGCTTCTGCTGTGAAGTGACTGCACAACATTTGGTTGGAAGGCAGACGTTCTAATTACACTAGTCAACAACCAAAATGTACCAGAATTGAAAATAGCTGATCTTGACTAATTTTGGTGTGCTGAAAACGAAAATGACATTAAAAAATGTTGATTAGCTCTAGTTTTCAAGATATATGCTACTAGTTTATTTAATTACGGTCAATTTATATATATGACGCAACTGTTGTGGGCGATTGCATAATTTTTTCTAATGACCAATAAAAATGTAACTAGAAGTTGATGATGCAATCCTACCTATGATTACATCACCTTTGTGATTAAATATCTTATCTCTGATAAAATTTTGCCATTAGTTAGTGCATTTGTCCTTATCAAAAGTATCATAGTTAGAAATGCCTAGGACATATGTGAACAGTGCTAATAATTTCTGTTATATATGTGGTGAGGTGACATTTCTATCACAAAAACAAAATATAACTAAAGTGATTAAGAAGGCGTACAGTTTGTATTTTGGCTGCAGAATAGGAGATCAAGATAAGAGCTGGGCGCCACACATATGCTGCAATACATGTGCAGCACATCTTAAACTATGGTTGACTGGCAAAAGGCAAGCTATGCCTTTTGCAGTCCCAATGATTTGGAGAGAGCCCACTGATCATCTCAACAACTGTTACTTTTGCATGGTCCCACCAATTGGGAAAGGCATATCAAAGAAGAAAAAAATGGACTCTGGAATACCCAAACATCCCCTCTGCAATACGTCTGGTACCACATGGCGATGACCTACCAGTTCCCAAAGTGCCAGAATCATTTTCAGTCGCTCTTTTGCTTGGACTACAGGGTGGATACACCAAGTACTGTTGCTTTCTCTGTGAGTGGGATAGCCGTGCACGAAGTGACCATTACATCAGAAGACATTGGCCAATCAGGCAGTCATTGCAGCCTGGCAGTAAGAACGTTGAGAACCCAGCACTTGTTGACACCAGCAAGATTTTGTTGCCACCCTTGCACATTAAGCTGGGTCTCATGAAAAACTGTGCCAAGGCAATGGAGAAAACAGATGAGGCTTTCAAATACCTCATCAGAAAATTTCCAAGACGGAGTGAAGCTAAAATAAAAGAGGGAGTATTTGTTGGTCCGCAAATTCGAAAACTTCTTCATGATGATGAGTTTCTTTGCGTGTTGCATGGCAAGGAAAAAGCAGCATGGCTAGCATTTAAGTCAGTGGTGACAATTTTCTTGGAAACAACAGATCTGATAATTACAATGAAATTGTAGAAAATCTCCTTCTGAAGTATAAGAGTCTTGGCTGCAACATGTCTTTGAAAATTCATTTTCTGGATTCTCATCTGGATTTCTTTACGTCAAACTGTGGAGCGGTCATTGATGAGCATGGTGAATGATTTCACCAGGACATTGCTGCTATGGAGACAAGGTATCAAGGCAATTGGAGCCCTTCAATGCTTGCTGATTACTGTTGGACTGTGACAAGAGACACCTCATCGATTGACTACAAGAAGCAAGCAAAGAGAGCTCGAACAGCGACTGAATAATGACGGAATGGGTTCAAATGTGCCTTTTTAAAACATGATATGTGAACTTTAAATAATGTTTTTATTGTTTCTATCATTTTATGTTGAAATATCAATTAATTGAGTATGTAAACACAATTTTTATAATGCTAAAGTAGAAAGACTAGCTGTTCACCCCAGAGAATTAAACAAGCATACATTATTTGTATTACTGTAATGTAAATTCATCATTTAAAAAAAAACCAGAGCCAATTGGTGAATTTCATTATGATATTTGAAATCAGCATGTCAAAATCAATAAGAAATGGTATATTTAATTTCTGGTACAAAAAACTTTTGAAAATTTGTTGACTAGTGTTATTAAACCCCCAACATGCCATGGTATATGTAGTTTTTAACATCGTAACTAGTTTAATGATAGCATTGTTACTTGCGGACACAGTTGTAAGATTATTAGAGGAGATATGAGACAAAATCTTACAAAATTAGTAACATGAAGATGTTCTGGGTTACTACTATCACAAGAAACAACTAAGACCTTCGCAGTGGTTAAATTTTTAAAAACTGTAATGTCCTCAAATGTATTAAAAAAGCAGGCGTAATTGAAGACTACATGCAAGAGATCATTCTGAGAAAACTGAGCTTAACTGCATAATCATTTTTCTGATTGGGCCAGTGCTCTTCCAATGCATATTAAATTTATGACCATGTGTACGAAAGATCATTTTAAATCAGATATGCCACCATGCCATATAGTTAACCAGAATGTGCTGCATCTACAGATCTGCATTACAGCATTACACTCACAGAGAAAAAGATTTACATTTAAAGCATACTCGTCAACATACAAATTTTCGTAACAGGCAAACTTACAAACTATTCAAATTACGGTCACGCTTATAGACATTCAAACTTTCATAAAGGACCACTTTATAGACAAGCAGATTTCAATTAGTCACATTTATAGACATAACGAACTTTACCCTCGTGGAAACATAGACCTACATTACTGTGAAATTTACAAACATACAGATCTATATTAGTCACTCATATATACACAGACTATCATAACAGTCCAGCTAACAAACAAATCTACATTCCAGCCACACTTAGAGACAGACTAGTTACAAAAACATACACACCTATACTATAGCCACAGCGAACCTATTTACAGAAAAGTAACACTTAAAACAGATCTACGGAAGAATACAGATGTATACTGCAGAAACACAGATTCAAGCACATTACAATTACATGGACACACATAATACCACCATATACAGACATTAACAGCAAAAAACATTAAAGATTCAAACGCACAAAGACACCCATATATTCAGTTCAGCCACTGCATTAAATGAGCTGTGACTGTTCTCATTCAGGCAATAATGAGAGTTACATGATTTGTGATGAAAAATGTTTCACTTTACCCAAATCAACAAGTCAATTCTCTGGAAATTTGCATTAAATGAGTTGTGACTGTTCTCACTCTGACAATATTGAGACTTATGTGATTTGTGTTAAAAAAATCGTTAACTTGAAACAAATCAATAAGTAATAAGTTAATTCTCTTGAAACAAACATGTTTTCTATGGATATATAATCTGACCTATATAAAGTTATCCTGTGAACAAATATACAAAGATATGTTCTGGAAAGACACATCAAGTTAAAATCTGATCGAGATGTACGAAGGCTCATACCAAAGTATTCCAGGAAAGAAATATTGAGTTCAGTCCACACTAGCAAAGAGAAAAGGTTAATTTAACATTTAGCAATACTGACCAGAAGTGTACAAGCTTTAAATAAATACATTCTCATATGAGCACAAAAAGAAAACTGTGACTTTATTTATCATAGCTTCCATTTACTGACTGCAAATATTACAGGCATGCTAGAAGCTATGATGAATTTTACATCTAAGATAAGAATAAATAAGACATACAGATACAAATATTCAACAGGCTTTTTCCCCACTAAGTAAAATCTGAGCTAAATCTCACTTCTCTTTACTGCTGTATTTTCTAATGATGCAAATACAATGGATTATTGAGAAGGCACACGGAAGTCACTGCAAAACCTTGCTTAATATTTTTTCTAAAAATTAAAATTGTACTAAAAGAATGAAAGTACAAATTATCTTAGCATAAATAAAACAAAATAATAAAAATTAAAACAAATTTGTCAAGATGTCAGACTAATTTAAAGAGAAAAAAAAAGGTCATGATTAAAATTTGGCATTACATTAAAATTATTCCTCATTCAAATCGTACTACTCATAAATTAAAAATATTGTATCAAAACTGTTATCAAGCATGTATCTTGAAACAATGCTAAAATAATGCCTTACATTTGAAGGATGTATTGCACAATATTAATAAATGAACATGTCATACCTAATTCTGCAATGCATATAACTGAAAAAAAAACTGTTGCTAGCTAGTTACCTTACACTGAAAATTAGAACTACATTTTCAAAGCAAACTGAATCATTCTTGATTTCATCTGTAAAACTGCCAGTTATGAATAGTGTCATTATGTCTAGTTTGTCAAGTGAAGATGGAAAAATGCAGTATAAAGACAAGTGTACAAATGATTGTTAACAACATTTCAATGCTTAGGATTCACACAAGTATCTCAGTCACTGACCAGAACTTGAAAACTGAAACTGTAATGAAACCTTCCGCTATGACATTTAAACCAATTATGAAATTTTAGATTTGCTAGCCTCAAACTGCCGTCGTCTCTTCAACTCAGGTGTGGGTAAAAATTCATCACTTCTCCGTTTGCTTCCAGGGGGCTTGTTAAACAACCTGTGGTTCTCTGGGAAGAAAGCTTTCTTTGCTGCCTTGCGAGCTCTTCGCAGGGTGACCCTGGTTTTCTGTAGAAAACCTTTGCGTTTTTTTGCAACTTTTTCTGCCATACCAGCATCAAGCATGCTGTGGTGAACTGCTGTTAACTCATCAGCTGAGAGCATACTATCTTCTGCTGAAAGAGCTGAAAAGTTGGTCAGATCATCTGCTGTAATTGTTGAGGCATTTAATGTTATGTCAGCGAGGTGACTGACAGTTACGTCTGGAAGATGGTGGCTCAGAGTGATGTCAGCCAGCCTGGATGTTGACACTGACGAATTTCTCTTACTGGTGACTTTCGAACTGCCACAGTCCAATTTGCCAGCTGAAGTAGTCGCTAATGTTCCACCACCAGTTGCTGCACCTTTGCGGTGGTTGCCAAAATGAAACACTTGATCTATACCTAATTTTGATGCCTTAAGAAAACTTCCCCATCGTTTTGATCCAGACTTGTGAACTAGCTCAGTTTTGTTCAGCTGTTTCAAGGGCTCTGTCTGGGTTAGGACACTGGATGGGGGTGGTACACTAGTATCATCCGTCATACAGGTCTCTCTCCTCGACCTGTGAACTGTTTTTGAGTCTGCTATGCCAGCTGCAATTAGCGTGGAGAAAAGATGTGTTGTTATGTCACTGCTGGTTGTTGATGTACCAATGGTCTTGTTTAGCGTTGATACAGGAACTTCAGACATAAGAAGGTTCATGTCAGGTGTAAGACCGCTGCATGAGATAGACCTTGCTGCCTCCTTCTGGTTCTTGGGTGTCACAACATTATTCATACTCTTAGATGTGTTCAGAACAGGCCTTGGGGGAGATGCAGGACGATGGGAACCTTTAATATTTTTTATTTCTTTGTCTTTGGCAGTTGTCGAAGCAGAATCTTCACTGCTAGGTTTTGTGATTTTCTGACTTTTGGTATTATCTTGGGATAGGAATTTACTCAAGTTCATTTTAACATGCAAGTTTGCTGCCTCAGTTGTGCCTGCTGACTTGACAACAGAACTGTTTAGGCCTGACAAAGGCTTTGAGAAATTGTGCAACTTTCTCCCACTCTTGGCTAACTGTCTCTTAGCTCTTTTAGAAATGTGACCTCTTTTGGTCCCAGACAATTTGGCTGGGGCGCTATGGGGGGTTGGGGGGTGGTTATCGCTGCCAAAAGAAGACTCGGGTGACTCTATGCTTTCATCAGATGCCAATGTAAATGCTTTGTTTGTAACATCAGCAGAGCTATGTAATGAATCTTCTTTATCACTCTCATTATCTCTATTTGGCTTCTTCTCAGCTGAACAAGGGGTACAGGGTGGAGGTTTGGGCAGCATTTTCTCATAATCCGAGTCAGACTCTCCATCATCTTCTATTTCAGCCTCCATACCATTCATAAAGTCATCATTAATACTGTCAACGTGATGGTTACTGTTCACATGCTTTATCTGCTCTGTTAGCTTCTTATTATGATCGTCCTTCTGTACCTCATTCTCACTACAAACAACTTTGCTGGTGTCTTTAAGTCTGGTAAATGCTGGCACAGATTTCCTTATAAAGCTTTTACTGGGACTTAACCTCCGAGGATTGTCTGAAGGCTGAGGATTTTTACTAGTGTGATGACTGCTGCTTGTATTAACAGACTGGTTTCTTTCATCTGCAACAGAGTGTCTCAAATTCCATTTAAGTGGTGGTTTTGAGATGTACTGAACACTTTCACTGAAGCATTCCTCTCTTGAACCTGGGAATTCAGATTTAGAACCAGCTGTAAATGGCCTCCTCTGTGGCAGCTGCACAACATCCACATCCTCCTTTCCTAATGCCGGCCTAAGGATAGAATCATCATTGACCCTAATATGACTGTCACTCAAACTACAATTTGCATTTTTGTTTTGAGTTTTGCCTCGATGGTCAATTTCTGTAGGTAAACTTGGCATTTTCATCATCTGCCCAGTCATTTCACCACCAGATAAGAGAGCCTGCCGTTTCCTCCTGAGAAGAGTTAATTTAGACGGACCCAGTGGATCAATCAGTACCACTACACATGAGGTATTATCAGCTTTCAGGGATTTAGCTCGCCATTTATTAAGGGCACGAGAAACCAGGTGTTCTGCTGGATTGTTCCAAAAGCTCACAGCCACATTCTGAAAGCAGAAAATATACATAATAGATATATTACATGAAAACTCATACTGTTAAATAATAAAGTAATACTGATATAACTGGACTTGACCAGAAGTGGGAGCATTCAGAAATGAGCATGCTGCTTAAGTATCAGAGTAAAACTGTTGAGCAGGCAGTAAAAGGCACTTTGAGACATTCAAACACAATTCTCTGACAGTTGCTTATTACAGTATGTTTCTGTTCCAACAAAGTACAGTTGACATTCAAAAATCCAGCCATCGATAATCCGGTTCCTTCAGATTTCCGGCATGGATTTCGGAGCGCATTTTTAAGTTTACCGCGTTGGCGCGCCACTGTTTTCTGGAGCAGTTTATGTTTTGATGCAGCTGTTGGGTCTTGCTTGCACGTGTTAACAGGCATTCCTGCTCATTCCTTCTCATTTTATCATTTATTTGCTGCTGTTTAGCCCCATTATGGATTCAGCAAATAAAAGAAGTGGTGTAAAACGTAAACATCGTGCATTGTCGATTGCAGATAAAGTGTACAGGTAGTCATTTTCTGTTAAATATATACCGAATATATAACCATAAAAAATCCGGCATTTTCAAAAATCCGGCACTCCTCAGGTCCGGAGGTTGCCGGATTTTTGAATGTCTACTGTACCTGCAACTGCAGATCTACCACAGCTAATAATACAGTTTTACAATTTTAGATTTACTTCTTCTGATCATTCATTACAGTAACAGTCATCTAAAGTGAAATAAATGTAAAATAAGATATATATATATTATATATAATTATTATTACTATCTACACATGTATGTGTGCACACACACACACAAGAGTCTGTACATGTTTGTTCTATTCTTTAATAAATTCAGACATGGAAAGCATGGGCAAAAAAAATTAGATCTGCTTCACAGGATCTGAGGGATAATACTTAGGAAAACCACAGCAAATTCGATGTGGAAATCATTAAATACAAAGAGATAAGCAAGACTGGCGAAATAAAAGAGAAGATAAAGATGGTTAAAACTATAAAAACCAGGATTGTGAAATAAGGGTGGGAGTTAATAATTTCTGGGTGGAACAAAGGCTGGCATAACCACTCCAAATCAGCCGCAAAATTTCCAAACTACAAGTATGTTTCACGTGCAAATAGTTAAGCATACTTTTTTACGTGTAAAACTACACAGACAGGGGTATTGTAAAAACTAGCAAAAATAGGTATGGGATGTGGTAGAAACGAGACTGTTTCACACAAATATGTAATGCAGGCGTTAATGAAGACGACTTGTCGGAGTATTGTATTTTCATAGCTCCAATACAGCAAAATGTGTGATAAAGGTGGGGGCACAAAGCACCTGAAAGTAACTTTACTGCACAAGTAATATACAATGTATGCCAAACAGAATTATATTTATATTCTTACCACTGCTCATACAGTGACATTTATATTTTGTGTATACTTCTGCCATTTATAGGCATGATAGAAACAGTTTCTACAGCTGTGTGAGATGTTGCTTTGATCACCACATCATGTTTGTTCATGATTTTTAAAACACTATCCATCATCTTTTCGTGAGTCCCCTCTGGACACACTCTAGCCAGATCTGCTTTAGAAGGATTAGACATGGTATCTGATAATCACACTTGCAGCTTTTCTCTGGAGCACGCAGAAATCAAATCGCTAGTTTAAATAACACGACGAAGCAGGACAACACATTCTCTTTTTCCATTCTTAACTGCTCACTGATAAACTCATTCACATAGCTTGGTGGTAATGTGCAAATAACTGAATAGTCCTATAAGTACATAGATTGTTTCATTACCAAATATCACTGACATGACTCATGAATAATTGACGTTGCTATATGATGTGATAGTTCACTACTACATTAATAATAGTGTGCTAATTATGATATAATGCATGGAGGCATATCTGGAGTCATCCTTGTAAGACCACCAGATAAGCAGAAATTTTTTTTAACCTTTAGCACGCTGCGGGCGCCACATGGCACCGAACGTAACCTATGTTCTCCATGCTGGAGGCGCAATGTGGCGCCTTACGGATATCACCGTTTCTAGCATGAGGACTTGTGTACACGTGATTTCAGCCCCGGATGTTAAGTTCTAATGTTATTTGCAAGAGAGTTAGCTTCCGTTTCCGATCTTAAAAAAGCGATGGGTGTATCCGCATTTATTTTTTGTAAATTTTTAAAATCGAAATGAATCGGCATCAACACTCGGCCATTTTTGCTCTAATTTTATTGGATTCTGACGCCATGCGGTGGGGATAAGATTTTTGTCTTTATAAGCGCTGATATCGTTTCTCAGAATATGTTTGATGGCTGAGATGGAAACGAAAGTAGAATGGCATTGCTAGTATGTATAATGTTAGGGGTTAGGACTAGGAATATCGGAAAGATTTAGAATTTCGGCCGAATGTCACAGCTGATGAGAGCGTTTGTTGCTTTGCTACTGATGATGGGTGTAACGAAAAGATCGTCATTTGAATTGTATTGCTCTATTGGTCAAATGACTTTCATTGAGATGCAAGGGATATGGACTCTTCGTTTGTTGGTCATTTAAAAAAAATTTTTTTTTAATTTTAAAATTAAAAAAAATTTTATTTTTTATTTTTTTTTTATTTTTTTTCGTTTTTTTCATCTTTCCTTTCCTCTCTTCCTATCACATCTAACATGTACACAAACAAATTTTATATCATCAGATTCATCATTCATTCATTTCTATACAATCTAAAAATTAGAGCAATTGACCAAAAAACAAAAAAACTATAGAATTTACAAGTCACCCACTATAAGAATGGGGCGTTGTGAAAAAGAATGCAGTGGTTGGGCAAGTTTTCTGAATTTTTATGCAGCGTGCTAAAGGTTAAAACTTTGTTGATTTTGAAAATGCTATATTATACAGATGCGGAATTGAACCTCTGTCTGTCGTTAATTACACCCTCGTTGACTCTTGAAGTCATCCGCACACTTCCAGGGATTCTCCCTGAGGTGAAACGTGTTGAGAATCCAGCATTGCACACTAAGCCTGGAGACGCCACTTGAGCCCCAGATGTAACTCTAGCTTTTACCTGGTTGGCTGCATGCAGGAGGATCTCACTATGGACTCATGATAGGCAGGGGAAGCTGAGAAGTGGCTGTGTAGGATGTGACACCCAGAACCAGAGTACAGTATTTTAGCTCTTCATATTTGGACAGCTCCCTTGAATGGTGGGGAATGCACAGTATGCCAAGCGCTTCTTCCTCCTAGCTTGGGACCAGATGTGATCATCCTTTAAATGCCAGCCAAGCTGGAGAAACTGGAGCTCATGACTTTTACTCAACATGTTTCGAATTGGCAGAAAAGCCCAGGTCTACAGTGTAGACAAGAAGTCTACAACTTGGTACTGGTTGCAAAAGAGCGAGAAGCTCGGTAGTCCTAGTTAAACAACAGTAATGTCACTCAAAGAGACTATGTATGATGTCTAAGCAGAGTTTAACAATAATTAGGATCTATGTGCCGATACTGAACAGCCTGATAATCAAATAAGAATGTTCAAGATGTGTTTCCTAGCACCAATATGATGGTCATTCAAATGTGAATTGCAATTATCCTCTATGGACAAATGGATCTGTGCCTGACGCAACAACAGGAGTCTGGAGTTAAAAAAAAAGGACAATATCTAATGACATACACACTGGGTCACTGATAATCTACCCTGGCACACTAGGTCAGCGATAGGCCACTCTGACATACATACCGGGTCACTGATGATCTTCTGTTCAAACTGAGCTTCAAGATCCATGACTACGTTGACCGTCTCTTCAGGGGTCAGCATGTTCCACAGCCCATCTGAAGCCAGAATAATACAGCGGTGTTTACTAGGGTCCAGTTTTAATACAGTAACGTCTGGGTCAGGAGACACCACATATGTCTCTGTATAATAATCATAGCTCCAAAGGTCTCCTGAAAGTCACAAATAAAAACGGTGAAAATTATGTACATTTTTAGATGTGTATTACATAACACAATTGCAATTTGTTTTTATGTTTTAAGAAGGATCGGAGAGAGCAAGAACATGCAGCACTGATGTTAATATATGTACAAATCATTAATTTATCCTGCTCTTCTAGAATACTGATGATAAGATCATGGAGTGTGGAGTCCTAGGTGTGCTTCACAGCTATTCAATACAAGGTATCATTTGACCCATAATTTGAGAATGGATTGATAGATACCGCTTG
This sequence comes from Oreohelix idahoensis, assembly GCA_024509875.1. Taxonomy (NCBI): domain Eukaryota; kingdom Metazoa; phylum Mollusca; class Gastropoda; order Stylommatophora; family Oreohelicidae; genus Oreohelix; species Oreohelix idahoensis. The sequence continues at coordinate 26,301 of JAMPIV010022025.1, forward strand.
GTTCTGCACACTGCATCTATGGCGCACCACTTGCCCTGATAACCTCTGCCAGTTTGGTTCAGGTCCACGAGAGAACATATGGTGAGGACATATGGCAGAGGTCTTGCAGCAGATTTCGTAAAACCTAGCAAAGGTGGACTTGCACAGCTGCCCTGTCACGAGACAAAAGGTGCTTACATGCATATCTTTGTCCCTGACAACAGTGACACTATTGCTTTTACAACTAACCTAAAACATCAACAAAAACGATGACGTAGTCTAGAGGACAAGTTTCCACACTGTACATAGCATTAAGTATACTCTAAGACTGTCTCAATCTTGACATAATATAATACAATCACAACTAGTATATGTCATATATGTGAGGTATTCAAAAGAACAAGAAATTACCAATCTATCTCGACAACCTACAAATAATAATAACTCATATAATACTAACATCACTTCTGGGACTACGACAACTTCTAAGATAAAAAATAACATCGATCCTTGCAACAACTAAAACCACACAAAAGACACAAGCTCTTCCACACTAGTGCAACCACGGGATACGTCCATTCCCTTCTACGTCTGTTAACTCCCCTTCCTCAAGCTTCTTAACCTTTTAACCTTCCACACCTCAGGCTAACTCTACCCAATAATAACTTCTACTTTAGTCACGTCATAACAGCTGCTCATGCAAACATCACATGCAACTCACAAACTTTTACCTTGACTAACATTGCAATCACATTTGCCACAACACTGTACCCAATAAACCTTGCTCCCCCAGGAGCATACAACCATAGTAACTTGGTAAAATCACATCTTGTCATCCCCCCTTTTAGCCTTGTCTCTAGATGGTGCCCACAGTGCAGAGCATAAGGTTACCCTCACTTCCGTCACTGCAGCCTTAATTTCCTCTCATGCCTGTGAGTTAAACCAACCCTGCCCTAATATTCAACACTCGACAGGAATCAGCCTGAAGACAGATGACCAGAAGTGATGAGTATTGCTCAATCGGTAAGTGACCCAGATAGATAAGTGACAAAGAATGCTCAAAATTAAGGAACATGATCTGGGAAATAACATGAGCCATGACATACATTGACCATGTCAGTAAAGGATGTCGTAAGTACTTTGGAAACCAGTGAGAACACTGCCCTGGGTCCTGATGGAGTACAGTACCATGACATAAAACAGCTTGATGATGCAGGCATTATGAATGTGATGAGGGGAATTCAACACAGGCATACTGAAGGCTGAGGCGATGGAAGACAGACTACATGGTTACATACAACCACTTTCTAAATCTAGTAAAGACCCCAGGTTGCTCAGAAGCTATTGAATTATCACACAGCAGAATGTTTATGGTAAATTTCTTGAAAATACAGTAGCGAGACAAGTAATGAGCCACCTTGAAAATGTACACATCCTCCCTGATACCCTGGGTATATGCCCATGAAAGTAACATGGAGTAATGCTGGAACATTTGTGTCAATGTATACGAGGGATTCCAGGGTAAATGAGAAACAGTGGCTGTGGCAATAGACCTAGAGGATGCATATAAGAGTGTGAACTTTGCAACCTTAATGGACTATTTGATGGCATGCGGTGCAAATCCTTGGCTAATAAGATAGATAACAGCTGCCTTAATGAAGAGATCAGTTGCATTTCACTTGGGAACATGGACATCAGAACCAATGCTCATTTGCCCAGGACTATCCCAGGGTTCTCCACTGTCACCTGTGTTTAATATCTATACAGCAAAAATAGCCACAATGCAACCAACAGGGCTGGGATGAACATTAACTTCTGCCGATAACTTACCCACTTACGGGACTGGCTCAGATAGACAGGAAATGGTCAAAAGCACACATGAGACACTACAGGCTGTTTCTAAATGATGCAAAGAAACCAGTTAAATCCGAACAAGGCATGCATGATGTGGTGCTCCTTGAATAATACCATAGTGAAAGCAGACCTTCCAGACATTGCTCTCAATGGGCAGATAATTAAAAGGCAAGTTAAGCTGAAATGTCTAAAGACGTTCGATCGTGGGCCCTCATACAAGTACCATGTTGAGCTAATCAGACAAAAGTGAAAGAGAGATCTGGCAGCCCTAAAACAATGGCTGCTGCGCACCTGGGGCAGAGACTATTGTTTCTCCTGTGACAATGCGGCAAGGGAGAGATATTAACCCTATTCAATTCTTTACTCTTTAAGGTATTTTTTTTTGAGGTTTTTAGGTACAATTTTTTAAAAGCATGTAAAATATTTTTAAATATATTAAACCTATCAGTATTATATATCAATGTGTTTGGAATTGAATGGACCTTAGTATAGTAGTAGTTATTTTGGGATTTGCTTTTACCTTGGTTGAGTAGTAACAAGTTAATTACATAATTAGGTGCAGAAAAAATAACAAAAATGTACATACACTGAAATATTCAAAGAAGGAAAAAAAACTAGCAAATGCAAAATGTACAAAATAGTGGCTCTTATTTAAAAGTATGTCCAATTTTGTTTATGATTTGAAAAAAATTACATGAATCTGATCATAAATTTATTAATAAACAATTTTTTTAAATTAATAGGTAGAAAGGGGTAATAACTGGGCAAGTGTACATGATTATGATGTCATTACAAAATAACCTCTACAATCTTTAAAAATGCATGAAACCAATACACATTATGCATCAATATGTTAGAAGATGAATAAACTGTGTGTTTAAGGTACTGTATTTGTAGCAATAATTTATTACAATTTAATTATTCAAGGTCAAAAAGAACTGGTCATAAAAATGTTTCATTTCATTAGACTGCTTAACTTTTAACTCTCATAACTTCTGAATATCCACTAGCTGTCATAAAATTAGACATGAAAGAAACTGTTTTATTATCCATCCACTGACCTGTTAACATCAACTCCCTGATGCAACACATCACTACGAGCTGATTTTGTTTTCAAATGATTTTATTTTTTTTAAAGGCTGGAAAACCTTTTCTAATTGTTTGTAATAGTTTCCCATGCATAAACACCTTCCTTTAACACTTTGCTGACCAATTTCGACTAGTCGAATTTCCGTTATAATCCCTTGCTGACCAAATGTGACTCTCGTCGAATTAGTAAAACTATGAAAGAAACAGATAGCCGTATCGATAGTTTTACGAAACAAGCGTCATCCGGGTATTTGTAACATTCCAAAATGGCTGCGCCCATGAGTGATATCGTGTAGCGCTGTTTCTAGCAGAGATTTGATTAAAATTTTGATATTTTTAGTACAAGAGCCCGTTCTTTGTTTTCATCATGTGTGATGACGAAAACCAGACTTGTAACAGAGATGATTCTGACTCTGGCAGCGAATCTGGGGCCGAAAGTGAAATCTCATGGCTAAGTAGAGATGTATCACTGAATCATAATGCAACTGACAGTAGCGACAACGAATTTGGATTAGATGGAGGTGATGTAGGTACATCTGAAGCAGGAGATCGGCGTGGCACAAGAGACCACAGCAGGACTGCACATCAAAATAATCTGTGGAGATGGAGAAAGTTTGCTCAAAACGAACTTGTTGAGCTTGACATCCTTCCTCCATATGAAGAACAACAAGGCAGACACAACTGAATATATGTCCATTGATTTTTTCACTTTTTTTTCCCCGACACTGCCATAGATCTGATCACTGACGAAGTGAATAGGTACGGAGAAAATCACCTCTCTCAGTACACAGGAAATGCTAAATACAAGAAACGTACTTGGGATAAAGCTGATGCAGTTGAAATTTCTGCATTCATAGGCCTTCAGATTGGTATGGGAATGTGTTGCAAACTGGCAGTCTCAGACTACTGGTGTAAGAACTTTTGGTTGAATGATACACCATATTCGAGGGTCATGAGTCGGAACAGGTACCAACAGCTCCACAGAAATCTCCATTTTAATAATAATGATAACAGAATTGAGAGGGGGCAGCCTGGGTATGACCCCCCTCTTCAAGCTCAGACCCATACTTGATATTATTTTGCCTACATATAAGCAACACTACACACCTGGGCGGGAGTTGTCACTAGATGAATCGATGGTGAGGTTCAAGGATAGAATATATTTCAAGCAATACCTGTCAGCAAAACCCACAAAGTGAGGATTCAAAGTATTTGTACTCACTGATGCTAAAACACAATACTGCCTGAAATTGAAAATTTATACTGGTAAGGCAAATGATGGTTGTGTTGGGGCAACTTCCAGGGTTGTGAAAGATCTACTTGATGGATATGGCAACAAAGGACATATTCTCTACTGCGACGGCTTTTATTCAGCCCCAGCTTTATTTCAAGAGCTGAAAGAAATTCAGATTGGTGCATGTGGAACAGTAGCTGAGAATAGGAAGCATTTTCTTGAAGCACTAAGAAAAAGCAACTCAAATTGAAAAAGGCAGATCATTCTGTGTTTTGTGCCACAGAAGACAAAGGCATGTTGGCAGTTACCTGGCATGACACGAAAAGAGTTAACCTTATATCTACTGTTCGGGACCCAAAGATGCAGCAATAGAGAATGCAGTCAGCAACCCATAGCTTGACTGCTTGCATCAGGGTCAGCGAACAAGAGCTGACCAAGACCCTACTCCACCTCCACATGGTGGTCCTGGAAACAGGCTGCATCACTGCAGTCTGGCTGAGAGAGTAGGGATCGAAGAGGGAAGGCAAACCGGGTCCCCAAAAATGCCGTGCTGAAGTCGGATGTGTTGGCCAAAAGGCGCAGATATCACAGCTCCGGCGTAAACAGACACAACGCAACCAACGTCCTTTTCAGGACGAACGAGGAAGAAGAAGATATCTACTGTTCACTCCAATGATGTTATGGACAAGACAGTTAGAAAACGAGGAATTCCTGAGGGCAGAACAATTCAGAAGCCAGTGCTAGCAGAAAAATACAACAAAAGTATGGGAGGTGTCGACCACTTCGGCCAACTGGGTGCAAGCTGCCCTTACCCACACAGATCCTATAAATGGTACCTGCCATTATATCATTTCTTAGTTGAAACTGCCCTGGTCAATGGGCACATAACCTACAACACTGCCAACTCTACAAAAAAGATCACAGCAAAGAAGTTCAGGCAGGATGTCAGTCTAGCTCTTATTGAACCTGCTATTCTTTGACACAATGTGACACCTTCAAAACCACAAGTCACAACAACATGACTTACTGAGCGCTACTTCATTGATAAATATGAAAGGGCAAGGTACAAACCAGACTGTAAAGTGTGTAAGGCTGCAGGGAAAAGAAGCCAGACTTTCATGTACTGCCCAGATTGCAATGTACCTCTATGCACAATACCCTGCTTCAAGTTATACCACACAGTCGAGGATTATCAACATTCCCGACAAAGACTCTTGCAGAGGCCTACAGCTACAACTTCAACCCGTTATTGAAGGAAGCAGTTCAGACTGCAACTTGAGGGACTTAACTACTCAAACATTCACAAACACTCATTGTCAGATGCCGCAGACACAGATTCCACTCAAAAAAGACAAATACAAAAATTAAATTTTCTTTGCATTTTATTCACAATTTTTGTCGTCCATCACAGGTGATGAAGACCACTCTGTTCATCCAATTATTAGGATGTTAGGATAGTCTATGAGTACGAAGGTGACTGATGAGCCCGATGCGGGCCTGGAAGGATCTCGGACAGTGTGGGCAGGGAATGTTTGCTTCATGTGAAGGTTTTATTTCACGATCTTTTCTAGCTTGTCTCCGCTGTTCCGCTGCTGCTCTTCTGGAAGATTCGCATGCCACTGCACCTTTACGAAGAGATGTGCGCCAGGCAGTTCGGTCTTGCGCAGCAGCTTCCCATGTGTCTGGGTTTATGTCAAAGGTTTTTAATGAAGCCTTAAGCGTGTCTTTGAAGCGCTTTTTCTGGCCACCATGGGAGCGTCTACCCTTCTGCATCTCACCATAAAAGAGTATCTTTGGCAGTCGATGGTCTGGCATGCGGACTACATGACCTGCCCAGCGAATCTGTGACTGCATCAGAATAGTATCGATGCTAGGGATACCAGCTCTGTCAAGAACGGCGGTATCCGGGATCTTGTCTTGCCATTTGATGTTCATTATCTTCCTGAGACAGACTGTATGGAAGTGGTTGAGCTTTTTTACGTGGCGCCTGTATACAGTCCATGTTTCACATGCATAAAGCAGCACTGGAAGCACCGCAGCTCTGTATACCTTCAGCTTTGTCTGTAGACTAATGCCACTTCGATGCCAAACGTTGGTGTATAGTCTGCCAAATGTGCTGCTGGCTTTGGAGATCCTGGTGTTCACCTCATCATCAATGACGATGTTCTGGGATAGTGTACTACCAAGGTATGTGAACCTGTTCACAACATTCAGTTTCTCACCATTTACCTTGATGACTGGCTCAGTATAAATTGTGCCAGGAGCTGGTTGGTACATGATTTCTGTTTTCCCCGTGTTGATGGTAAGCCCAAAGTTGGAGCAGGCTTCGGAGAATCTATCAACGCTACGCTGCAGATCAGCCTCTGAGCCAGCACTGAGGGCACAATCGTCAGCAAACAGAAGATCCCTGATGGTGTGTGATTTGACCTTGGTTTTTGCTTGAAGCCTCCTAAGGTTAAACAATTTTCCATCAATACGATATCTGATGTCGATTCCTGTGTCCCCGTCTCTGAAAGCATCAGTCAGCATAGCAGAAAACATGATACTGAAAAGAGTCGGTGCAAGTACACACCCTTGTTTAACTCCATTTGAGACTGGGAAAGGCTCCGATAGCTCACCGTTTTCCTGAACTCTAGCCTGCATTCCATCATGCAGCTGCTGCACTATTGAGATAAATTTCTTTGGGCAGCCGTATTTTGCCATGATCTTCCATAGACCCTCTCTACTGACCGTGTCGAACGCCTTTGTCAAGTCGATGAAAGCTGTGTACAGGTCACAGTGCTGTTCTTGGCATTTTTCTTGAAGCTGTCTTGCAGCGAACACCATATCGGTGGTTCCACGTTCTTTCCGGAATCCACACTGACTTTCAGGTAGAAGACCTTTGTCAAGATGAGCCGTAAGGCGATTAAGAAGGATTCTGGCAAATATCTTCCCAGCGATTGATAGTAGTGAGATGCCTCGATGATTGTTACAGTCTTGGCGATTACCTTTACGTTTATAAAGATGTATAATTGACGCATCCTTGAGATTGTGTGGGATGGTTTCACTCTGCCACATTTGCTGGAAGATCATGTGAAGTTTCTCTATCAGAACTGTACCGCCATCTTTATAGACCTCAACAGGAATTGAATCGGAGCCGGGGGCCTTTCCACTAGAAAGTTGACGAATCGCTTTTTGGGTCTCCTCAAAAGTCGGTATATCATCTAGTGCTTCATTTATAGGAATTTGGGGCAGTCGGTTGATGGCTTCATCGTTAATAGATGATGGCTGGTTCAGAATATTATTAAAGTGTTCGACCCAGCGTTGGAGAATTTTTTCCTTGTCTGTAATTAGTGTTTTTCCATCTGCATTAAGGAGGGGAAATGATCCTGATGATGTTGGACCATAGACCGCTTTGAGTGCATGGTAAAAATTTTTCAAGTCATGGCTGTCAGCAAAGCCTTGGAGCTCATCTGCTTTATTACTCAGCCATGAATCCCGCATCTGGCGTAGTTTATGTTGGACGATTCTACGCATGTTGTTGAAAGCGTCTTTCTTGGATGTAGATTTTGGATCATTTAAATATGCTTTATGGAGATGGTGTTTCTCAGCCAACATCTTCTTTATATCATCTGAGTTCTCATCAAACCAGTCATTTTGTTTCTTGATGGCGGGACCCAGGACCTCTGTAGCAGTGTTGTAGATCTGCTCGCTTAGGGCTGTCCAATTTGTTTCCGCACTTTGGCCGTCTAACGAGATAGATTTGAGACGGTCTTCTAGGGTGTCAGTGAATGACTGTTTAATTTTTGTCTTCTTTAGTTTGGTAATATCCAGCCTTTTTTGAGTTTTCTTTCCCTGAGGGCGCCTGGCAGGTTGGATACGAATTTTAAGTTTAGACACAATGAGGCGATGATCAGTCCAGCATTCGGCACCACACATGGACTTGGTCACCCGGACATCTTGCCTGTCCTTCTTCCTAACAATTACATAGTCAATTAGGTGCCAATGCTTCGAGCGAGGGTGCATCCAGGAGGTCCTGTTGCGGATAGGAAGTCGAAAAATGGTGTTGGTGACAAGGAGGTTATGTTCTGCGCAAGTCTGGAGGAGAAGAAGTCCATTGCTGTTACAGCGACCCACGCCGTACTTTCCGATAGTGCCATTCCAGGAGATGTTATCTGAGCCTACTCTTGCATTAAAGTCACCAAGAATAATAAGCTTATCTGCTTTGGGAACTGATGCAATGACTGCATGTAGTTCTTCGTAAAACTTATCCTTGACATCATCCTGGTTTGTCATAGTTGGTGCATACGCGCTAATGATGGTGGCATGTTTCCTTCCATAAAGCAGCGGGATCTTGACCGTCATGAGTCGGTCATTTATTCCCTTTGGGGGCTCCGCTAGCTTGCCAATAATTGCTGTTTTGATTGCAAATCCAACCCCTGCTTCTCGTCTTTCTTCAGTTCCTCTTCCGCTCCAATAGAATGTATAACCTGCACCCTTTTCGCAAAGTTGGCCCTCGCCTGCAAGTCGAGTTTCACTCAGTGCTGCTATGTCAATGTTGTATCTGGCCAGTTCTCTCCCAATCAGGGCAGTTCGCCTCTCGGGTCTGTTTGTGTTAAAGTCTTTGTCGAGTAGAGTGCGCACATTCCATGCGCCTAGAATGAGGGGGAAAAATCTGTCCTTTCTTTTTCTTATGTGTCGCCCGCTGAAGTAGGGTACCCACCAACCGCGGTAAGCTGGTTAGGTAATGGTGGAGCAGGCAATGTTTAGGGCACCTTTTCTAGCCCCTTCCTCATGCCATGGAGGTGAGCAGTGCTTTCCTAAAGAGGGCTGCTCAGTCACTCAGGGGGCTGCCGAATCCCACTGCTGCTCCGATCAGTGGAAGACGACCATATGGCCTGAGCCGCCTGTGTGTAGGTCTGCGACTACGACTGCCAGCGCACCCACGCCTGCCGCTTCGCCGCTCGCCCATCGCCACAGGACTTGTTGTGGTTGATGGATGAGTGGATGAGTGGATGAAAGAGTGACTTGCGCAGTGATTTGGTTTAAAGTGAGGAAGAGTTGCGCAATTCGTCGACCTCACTCTCTCGCCTGGGTCCATCTTAATCCAGTGGCAAGACAAGTCAAGACGACTGGAGATGAAGTCAGGTGCAGTGGATGACCATGGCTTTCTACGTGCCTCGCCATGCTCCTTACGCTCCACAGCGCGTTGCTGGTAATCGCCGTCATGCCCGTTGAACCAACAGGTGGTTTCTTCCGCGCAGTCTACCGAATCCAGTCTTCGCATGCATGGGTAGGCAGACCCTAACTCACCGAAGGTTTATAACCAGTCGGCTACCCTCACCTAGTTTAGCCGGCCTGTCAAAGCCGTTTCCCGGGGGGTGGCCGCTGTCGCATGCTGACAGCTACGAGGAGCCACAGGTGAGAGCTGAATGCCAGGTTTGGATCAAAGGTGGCCGAGCTGCCCTGAAAAGGGCATGACAGCTCCTTAACCAGAGGTACTACCAATACCTGACATCCCAAACCCCCAAACTCACGGTAGAAGGGGAACAACTAAGTAAGTTAACCAAGGCTAGCGCCTATTTAAAAAAAATAATTTTTTGGGAACATGAGACTGGTTAACAGGAGACTTTATTAGTCTCACAACTACATCATAAGCCAAACCAAATGGGGAAGTTTGGGAATCCTTACCAAGATAACTGTAAAATCCTGTGAATATCCTGTGTCAGCCTCAACAAGGAATTATAATTTCATTCCCTCATGTACTTGACTTATCTGTAATATACTACCTAAATGGACACCTGCCTTTACTACTAACCATCCGTTATTTGTGCAAAAACGTTGTTGAGGCTGATAACGTTTCTTGCATGTCCTATGAATTAAATCAAACAGAAAGCATACTTTCTTCCTTTAGATGAACCCTAGGCTCTCAACAGGGTAGAAACTTCAGACACAGGGGCTCCACCATCCAAATCATTTTAGCCTTTGAATTTGTAATGAAAGAATTTAACATATTGTTAGTTACAGCTTGAGAAACTATGGGTGATTGGTTTTTTTTTTAATCGCACATTCTACATTATAATTTAATCTTTCAAATTAAAAAATTATATAAATAATTACGAACTTTAAATATTTTTAAACATTATCCCTCCCAAAAAATTTATAAAATCCACCACTTGGTGGTCTGTTTTATTTTTTTATACTGTGTATCTGTTCGGTTTTGCAGATATAAATGTCCTTAGCAACCATTGCTATGGACGAGTAACCTTTAAAAAATGAAGTAAAGAAATGTGTTCACAATAAGTTAAAATCATTACCGATTTTAATAGAAAATAGGGCATAGTAAGTATTTAAATGGTAGTGTAAAAAAATTAGGTCACTTGGCTATGACATTCAATTAAAATGCCTAGCACTAGGGTTAGACTTACGTTCTCACAAGGTACCTTGCCACATCTGCTTCATAAATCGGGTCAGCAGGGACATTTTGATCAATATCCATGTCTGAATCCAATGTTTCAGTGTCCCAGACATCATCATCCATAGAATCAGTGATGCATTCATCACTGAAATCATCGCTGAAGTTCATTATTTTAATATTTTTCTGTGACAGTGAAATCCCACTTTACCGAAAAATTCATAATGCCGGCGAGTGTTTTCGGTGTTCAGTCATGACTTTAACGTTGATTATTTTCTTATAATATTTCTTTTAAAAGAAAACTTTTATGTTCTAAATAAACTTTATGTAGTATTTTATTATAAAATAACGATATTAATTGGAAAAAAATGTTTTCAAGTACTTTCTGCGACTTCAAAATTACCCTCTGTACACGTTTGATTTCTAAGGATAGAAATGAAGAGAGTTAAGGACAATTAATGATCACCTATTTCAGAACGACACTGCAATCGATGAATCATCAAGGCAAAGATTGCTGGAATTTGGATTCAAACATAAGAATAGCAGGGATGGGCGTGTGAGAGGATGCATGTGGTGTACATACAACCGGTGAGAAGCAGGACAATTAACATTCATACCCTTCAACATTAGCTGACAGAGAATGAGCAACAATTGGTTGGCCTATATGTCATTTCTAATCAACAATAGCAATAACTGATGATAACTTCATTCCAAAATATTCTCACATGTTGTCACATACGATCTTATCCTGCTCTTGATCCTGATTATTGTCTCTAGCAAGAATTTCTTAATTCTTTATGTCATGTCAGCCGTGCACTGTTTGCACTTTTTCAAGGTTTTATTATAACCTTTCACAAAACCATTTGCAAGGTCTTTCAGTCTGTGTTTCAGCAAGTCAGTGAAACAATGACCCTTGGAAAATTAAGTAAAAAAATTGCAGGGGAAGCAGTGTTTCCCTTAACTGCAATTTATTCATCCACAAAATAATTTTTTTAACATATGTACCTATTATAATTTTGCTCTGACTATCAGATACTTTGTTGTACTTGTGCCCATAAGCTTCCAAATGTATTGACATTATTTTCCTGGAGTAACACTATTCATCTATGGCAATCAAGCCTCTTCTTTCCTAGTCTCTTTGGTAGGTCATTGTTTGTTAAGTTCATTGCAGTAGAAGCTGTTATAGGTACACAATCGCCAAAACCAAGTTTATAGTGTTCAATGTGTGTTTTCTAACATAATTTCTTTGGGCACGTAGTATTGATCACATAAAATGCCACATACACAAAAGCTAATACCACTGCTTTCTTTGAACATATTCAAGTTAACGTCTGAAGGTGAACGAAGAAGTTAGCAAGCTAAAAGCTTATTATGTCAGAAAAAGTCTGGGGGTTTTGTTAACTCATTATGATGACAAATTAGGAACAAAAGAAAAAACAGCACTTCAAAACAAAATGTTACTGGTTAAGCCACAGAAATATTGATTAAGTAGTGCCTAATATTCCTGAAACATGTAAATTACAACATGTGAAAAAGTATATAATGCAATTAAATAAAAAATGTAGTGAATGTTAACTATAGCTAGTCAACAAGCACCTGAAATTGGCTCAGGGTTTATTAGGGTACCCATCAAGTTGCTCCCAGCTGATTGGAGGACGTATACTAAATAGACACATTATGATGGACCAACAAAATGTTTTTTTGTGCAAGCTGTAGTTTCTGCTATTATCTCTCATAATGATTTCATAATAATTATGCATTTTTCCCAGGAACAAACCCGTGTCCTGACGACAGGTCTTCCACTGCCAACAGCTTGTGATAGCAGCTAATTGTACTTCATCTTAACAACTAATCAAACTATTATGTATGCTTCAGAAATCAAGGAGGACAAAATGTTTCTTTACTCTCAAAGTATTCAATGAGAGCATCAACAACCAAACATGAAACAAATACAGAAGACTGGCAACAGATAAAAATTACCATAAGGGCACATAACAGTAAGCTAACAAACACTGCCCAATAATTTTCACACACAAAAATCACCCACCAAGAGATCTGGCTACAGCTAAGAACGGAATCTGATCGATTTGTGTGCTTCGTCGCACAGGTCCCTTGTGGTTGATTTTAGGTCTGCTCCAAACCACACGAGGAACTCCACTTTTGTTGATGACTTCTCCGCCAGCATCTTCAATGCGTAAGCGCTCATCTGGGTCATCAGGTTTGTGCTCCTGCAAACGGCTACCAATGTTAGTTTGAAATGACAGTTCTAGGCAAAACACATTTTTAGCCATATCATCTGATGCAAGAGTTAGTTTTGAACAAACACAGAATAAACTTACAATTTCCCAAATCCTCAGGCAAAACAGAAATAGTACATTTATATATAGGTATCACAATATTTTTTGTTTAATTCTTTAGGTATTTTTAAGTAATGGCCTGTCTAAAATACAAATTAAACTATTTCCCACAAGATCCACGACTATGTATCCCAAGTAAGTTTCTTCCCACAATTTCATAAAGCAAAATCATTCTAAACATATAAACACCTCACCTAAGCAATGCATGCAACAATTACTGACATATGCAATGACAGAAGTAATGCCCTGTTACAAATCACACCGTCTATTCCACTGAGTTATCTAACGTCAATGAGATTACCTTTGTAATACAAACAGCCTGATACGGGTATTCATCTCCAGCATATGCATCATTTTCTCCCAATACTAACGCAGAGTCTCCAACATGACCGGTATAGAGTTTTCCCTGTTTGATTATAGCAACGGTGGCAGTGCTGCCTGCAGTGCTAGGGAGCCCCGTGGGTGTCTTTGGCCAAGTGTCTAAGGAAAATGAACAATTTCAAATGAAACTCACTGATCAGATAATAAACAATGATTATATTTTTGGTGTTATCAGCCACGTCTTGAAAAGGTGCCTTATGTCAATGGCAATCAGAAGATTAGTGTGAAAATAATTTGATTTAAAAAAAAGACATTTCATACAAAAACAGTATAATGGAAGAATGATTTGTTGAAATAAACAGTAGTATGTGTTTCGATGTGCACGTCATTAGGGGTGGGATTAGGATTCTCAAACTTAACCATTATTACTGTGTCTCAATTCTTTTTTTCAAGGCTGTACCAAAACACATGTCTTCATTTCAACGAATGATTCATGTAGTAACTATAACTGCTAATAAAATCACCAAATGAAATGTAAAACTGCTGTACAAAGCAGAAATAGCATAAGTAAGAAAAATAAAATAATAATAGCAGCAGGGAACACACAAGAGCTAACAGGAAAACAACAAAGAAATAAAGCTGGAAATATTAAAGCAGCATGGTCTCAACTAGTGGTGATATGAGGTATTAAAATCTGTAATTAGGCTACTCCACATCACTAACGACACTCAGGCATGTCGTACAAGGCAACTAATATAAGGTTGTGTATGGGGGGCTGGAAACTTCATTAGCCTATGTCAAACACATTGCTACAAAAACCACTGCTGTAAGAACATGTAAATGCTGCATGCTGGGTTCCTGCAAGGAGATCAGTCTCAATGGTGGCGCCATGCTCCACAAGGAGTAATAAGGGGAATGATGATTAGGGGCACTGTGTAAAATTATACTGCATACCTTATTGTGTGGCTTTAGGAAGTGATTTCAAAGAAAGAGTCTGCCACAATCTAAATATATGTTATATAACACAAATGACCACAAAAGAACGACATACACATGCACAGAGACAACAAGAGATATTAACAAAATAATTTAAAGTCAAAACCTTAGGCCTAGATATCAAACATTAAATATGACCTAATATTTAACAACAATAATAGAAAACTACGCCTACAGTATTCTGAGTGTGTAAATAACTAGTGCAGGCAACTAAAGAAGGAATATTTCCAAGTTTTTGCACATTATCACTAATTAGGCCTACTGAGCTCTAGAGAGAACTAAGCATGATTATTTCTTTTTATTAAATGTTTCCAATCTCATTTATTTAGACTGGCTGTAACAATAATTACAAAAGTCGAAACAATCCTATGTTATTAATCATTCATTTCAAACTATTAGGCCTAGGCTAATCATTTCTAATTATAAATGACATGTTCCAAACAACAATAAACATGACAACAAAGAGTCCATCTGACCACAAAGGTGATAGGCCTATAGCCTACTCAATGAGGAGGTTATGTTGCGTGCTGAAATTTCAAATTGGAGATATTTCAAGTGCCTTCACGCATCGTTAATCACAACTAAATGCTGCAAATGTTTATTCCTATAATAACTTGCGCCAAAATTTGAACTTAACAATAACCAAATGAATAATTCAACGATTAAGGGCCAGACTCTACTTTTTTTTAAATGTCCACGGCTGCTTGTAGGCTATTCAAAGACAACGCGCGAACCAAAACAAAGCAGCTCCAAATTTTAATTTAGGCTATAACAATGAACAGATTGACCACTCTACTACAGATAAAATTGCGCGGGGATGTAGTTTTCCCATATGGATTCAAATGCATTAAAATATTAGGCCCTACTGTAACAAAATCTATACAAAATGACATAAATGTTTATCATTGAAAGTGACATCTATAGGGTACCCTTCAATCTCAAAGAAAGAACTGTCAACGCAAACAATAAATCAGGATCAAGTGAATGGTTCGCACAATTCCCGCAAAAGCTAATTGAAACTAAGAAACAAACTGTAGTCATCGCGCACAAAACACTCACCAAGTACATTCCACATTGCATTGTGCGTATCATGAAAACCTTTCCTAATAGCTTGTAAAACCTGTTCGTCGTCATCCGTCCAGAACCCACTGTATTTAGTGATTTCATTAAGCAGATTGTCTTTGCAGAAGGCCGAGGCTTCGGGGCCACCATGACCGTCAAAGATACCAAAGTATGCAAATTCATAATCGTCCGTATCCTTTTTTAAAAATTTAATCACATGGTTATCTTCCATATACTTTCTGGCACCTTGATCACAATTTCCTGACACCCTAAGGTTTACACCTATTCTATGGCTCGTCATTTTCGTTACGGCCAAAACTGTTCGCGAGACCCAATGGCCGACATGAAGGCCCAGTATTTTCAACGGAATTTCCTTTTCACCTTCATTGGTTGCCTTATTTTCAGTCACAGTTCTGATTGGCTGCTAGTCCACATGCAAACAAGACGAGTAAAATGTGAACCAGGAATGGTGGTTACGGGATAATTATGAAATAAACAAAAAACGGCACATTACGGCCTATTCGACAAGAAATTAAGACACGAAATGACAAAAACCTTATCAAATGCTATGTCTTGCTAAAAATTAGCGGGACGTAAGAGCCGAAAACGTGCAATCTTAATTGGCTACTATACAGTCATTTCGCTTTTTTAAAGAAATTCCCACTCACTAATTTTTATTCTTGCCTTGGAGGTGTTGATTAGAAATAGCGGCATGGATCAATCCAAATGCTTAAGGATCTGATTCAACAATCTATAAAATTGGGCAGCCAAAATATTATCTAATGCGAAAATGCAAGTGATACATGATACAAATGTAGATCACAAGTCAGTCACAATAAACCTACAAAAACGACAACGGTCCGAACAAAGGAATTGCAAAACAGTGTCAACTTCAAAAACTGGGACCTGGAAATGATTGAACAGCAATATATAGAAAAAAAGATTATAGTCAGGTTCGCTGAAACACATATAATATTCTAAAATGGTTGTGAAATATCACGAAATACAAATATGCCACACCACTAAATCCAAGAGATAAAATTAACTAAATAGAAAAAAACCCCACTAGAGTAATGGTCCTCATGCTGGTCCCCCCCATCCCATGGGGCCACGACATGGACCGAGGGCGTCCGCAATGTACTGAAGAAGTATTTTACAACGTATTGAAAATAAAACCCACATATTAGCAACACTAAAAGCAATGACCACATTTTTAGCACTCGTTCATATGAAGAATGACAGTCTCTCTCTAACACGGAATTTGACAGCCGCATTGGCAAAGCTGCAATAATCTTTGCTCGCCTCACAACGCCTGTTTGGGGAAACTCAAAACTCACAATGAAGACCAAAACTGTGGTATATAATGCCTGCGGCGTCACCGGCACACTTCTATATGGCAGCGAGACATGGACAACCTATGCTAAGCGATAAAAGACAGGCTCAATACCTTCCAACTACGGCGTCTACGCCACGTCCTTGGTATTTCGTGGAAGGACAAAGTAACAAATCCCGAGGTTCTGACCTTCAAAGTATGTATACACTGCTTAGACAGCGCAGACAACGCTAGCTCGGCCATGTCCGCCGCATGGAAGATGGTCGCATCCCCAAATATCTTTTCTACGGATAGCTGACAGATGGCAAAAGAACAGCCGGGCTAGTGCAACTGAGGTTCAGAGATGTGTGCAAGAGAGACATGAAGGCACTGGACATAAATCCAGCAACCTGGAAGAATGAAGCTGCCGATCACACCAAGTGCCCATGATGCCCCCTACGGCGCCTCCTCAGATTGGGTGCAGAAGAGAAGATTTTTTTTTTAAAGACTAAGTATTCCGTGCAACTCTTGATGGGTTATAATTAGGATACATAAGTGCAGTAAATTCAAGATAATTAAAAAAAAAATTTTTAATTTATTTAAACCATTATTGCCTCTTCTCGTTCACCATCTTGGTCTACCCTGTTCAACCTAAAAGTTGGGGTATTTAGTGTCATTTTATTTTAAGTTTTGTATTATCTTTAGATAAGTATTTCCTTTTGTACTTGTTAGTTTTTAGTTTGTATTAGTATTTGTTCTTTTTAAGTTGGTGGGGGTTTTTTCCCCCTCGCTGTCTTTCCTTGTTCTATGAGTGGCTAGTAATTTAGCCTTTTTATGTATAATAATTTTTTTAATGATTTGTTAGTTTTTGTTGCTAATTTCTATTTTGGATGAATTTCTTTTCTGGGGTATTATTATTCTTATTACTAATATTGTCACTGTTATTAACCTTATATGTTTTCCTTTGTTTTGTGTATACAGTATATCGTTTTAGTATTGATTGGGCTTCCTGTGCGGCATCTATACTTAAAACCGTATCACCTGTCATGTCTATATTGTGATTTCACTTTATTGATAAAGTATGTTTTTAATTCTAGCCTCTGTTGCTCGTACTTTTTACAGTGGATCCGGTAGTGGTCTATGTCATTTTCTTTCTGACATTCTTGGCGTGTGGTTCCTCTATCATAAAGTACGCTGCACCGAGATGGAGACGCCACAGCTTTTTCTTCGAGGGTATCGTCAATTCTTCTCTGACTTGGCACGTCCTTGTTGGTTCTTTCAGCAGTTTTAACGCTTGTCTGCCTTTACTACTGTCCTTCCATGTTGTCTTCCATTCCTCGTTTATGGTTAGCTTCACTTGGCTTTTAATCTCAGATTTTCCAAGTCCTGCTCTTGTTTTTAATTATTCTTCCATTTTCGGCAGTCTGGTCTACCATCTCGTTACCAGCTATACCTATGTGTGCTGGAACCCACACTAGCCTCACACTGCATCCTCTGTTCCCTAGCGATGTATTAATTGCAAGAATTTCTTCCTTTATGTCTGGCCTGCTGCATTTACCTGCGTCTTCTAGTGCTTGTAGTGATGCCAGTGAGTCTGTAAATATCGTTACTGCTTCTGGCGGATTATCTTCGATTACTTCTAAACTTTTTAGAATTGCTACCATCTCTGCGGTAAAAATTGAAGCCCCTCCAGTTACACCGTAACTCTTTTTAATTCCCCACTGTGGTATAACTACTCCTGCGCCTAGTTGCCCACTATCACCCTTGGATCCATCTGTGTAAACAGCCAGGCTTTGTTTTGTAAGTTGATTTATGAACTTTCTACTTATCATTTTGGCTTCCTTATCTTCTACGTTTTGTTTAATCTTTTCAGTGAGTGTGTAGTCTATGATTGGTGCTTTTAGTTCCTAGGGTGGTATTGTGCTTCTATATTTATTACTATTATTAACTGTGTTTGACAGTTCTCTGAAATTTATTAGATCTTCTATAGTTCTCCACCCAGTTGGATATCTATCTGTCTTCAAGGGGACGTCCCATACACTTGGTTGGTTTTTGACAAATGCTTTATGTGCTGGGTTGGTCACTTCTTGTGCTACTTTGCTCCAATAGTTTAGTCTTAGTTCTTTCCGACTTAGATCAAGGGGCGGTATGCCAAAAGCTACTTCAAGAGCTTCTACTGATGTCGATTTAAATGCGCCGGTAATGGTTCTCATGGCTGCATTTTGAATTCTGTCTAGTTTTGCTTTGTTAGAAGCTGAAGCTGAGTCATAGACTATGCTGGCATAATCTAGTTTCCCCCTGATGAAAGACTTATAGAACATAAGCATTATTTTGTTGCTGGCCCCCCATCCATTACCTTTTACTATCCTTAGCATATTTAGGAGTCCCCTACAGCTTTATACTAAAATTTCTATCTGTTTATTCCAATTTAGTTGTTTATCTAAAATTATGCCCAGGAATATAGCTGTTGAGGAGGTACATATTTTCTGTCCTTTTATAGTTATATTGATTTTTTTTTAAATTTCCTTTGCTGAATATCATACCAACTGTTTTGTTTACATTAATTTGGAAGCCCAACTTTTCATCTATTCTGAAACTTTGTCTATTTGTTTTTGAATGTTTTTGAAAACATGGTCCAAGTTTTTTTCCAGATCGCCAAATGGCACGGTCATCTGCAAATTGTGATAATGCATTCTTAATGTCGTTAAATTCGTCTGCTAAATCATTTATAGCTATTGTGAATATTGAAGGTGAAATCACGGATCCCTGAGGAATCCCATTCTGCTGTTCACATATTTCTGACTTATGGTTGTTCACCTGTACAGCAAAATACCTGTCCTGTAAAAAAAATGTTACATACTTATAGGTTTTACCCGTAATGCCAATCTTTTTCATCTTGTAAAGAGCTCCATCTCTCCAGCATTCATCATGTGCTCTAGCGACATCCAAAAAGACTGCCACTGTTTTCTCTTTCCTCTTGAACCCTAGCTTTACATCGTGTTCTAATCTTACAAGCTGGTCTACTGTACTTCTGTCTGTTCTAAACCCTGACTGGGTTGGGCTATATAACTGATTTTTTTCCAGGTAGAATTTAACTCTTTTGTTAACAACAGTTTCCAGTATTTTGCCTAGTTGTGATGTTAAGGAGATAGACCTACATGAACTAACATCATGGGTTTCCTTATTAGGTTTTAGGATGGGTACTATCATAGCTACTTTCCATGCTTTTGGTATCTTTCCTAAGCTCCAGATTTTGTTATATAGGGAAGTTATTATGTTTATGGTTTTTTGGAGTATTTTCTTAAGGATTTCATAACTAAGTATATCATGCCCTGAGGCAATATTAGATTTCTTTTTTATTGCGCTAGCTACTTCTTCCTCTGTTATATCAGCATCTAAATAGTTTGTTTCATCTATCTAGTCTGGTAATTCCTTTAAAAACTGTATCTTAAGTCTTTCTCTTCTCTCATTTTCTTCCTGTCCAAGACTACTTTTTGCACTGACTTTATAGAAATATTCAGCAAGGGCATTAGCTTTTTCTTTATCTGTTTCTGCTCTCTTTGGTAGTTTGATTGTTGGCATTATTGTTTTTTATTGTTCCCTTTGATTGTCTTACGTTTTTTCCATACTTCTTTAATTTGTGTGCTAGGACTAAGTGGCTGACAAAACTCCTTCCAGTGGGTTTCTTTGGCTTTGAACATTATTCTGTTAGATTCATTCCTAATCTGTTTATATTCATCATAGTCTTCCTCTGTTCTGTTATTTCTATATTTTTGTAAGGCTTTTTTTCTTCTCTCATGAATTTCTGAACATGTTTTATTCCACCAAGCAACTGGTTCTTTATTATAGTGAGTCTTTTTTTCCTTATTAATGTTGTTTATTGGTTTTAAATGTTGTGGCATATTTTTCTTGGTATATATTTTATTGCTATTTTAAGAATGTAATTTGTCAGTGTTTCTGCTAACAAGTCAGTGTCATCTGATTCCATGTCTTTATAATCCATCACTTCCAGCTCTGATTGGAAGGCTTCCCAGTTTGCTTTTTTATAGTTGAAAGTTGGTTTTTCTGATCCTGGGTTTGGAACACAATTTTCGTGCATGGTTATTACTATGGGCAGATGATCTGAGTTGGTGTCTTGTAACACTTCCCCATGTGCATTGGCTAGATTGTTAGTTGATATGCATATGTCCATTGCTGTATCTGCCCCGTTAGCTTGTGGATTGATTCTAGTTGCTGTTCCATCGTTAAGTATTAGCAGGTCATTGTTTTCTATAAAGTCAAGTAGGCGCTTTCCTGCATTGTCCGCATGTTGTCCACCCCAAGTGTCGCGTGGTGAGTATTGGGGCAACCACGACAGTAGTTTTTGCCAGGAATAGCCTATGAGATATTAGGTAGAAGGTCTCTAGAAATTGGCTCGTTAAGAAAGAATAAAGACCTATTCGAGATAGGGACAAGAAGAAGGGAATGTGAATGCTTTCCACTGGACAATGTTTTCTAGTTAATTAATGAAAGAGTTCTGTTTCCCCACGACCTTAGCTTCTGCCCTTAGATCCCGTTACAGAAAAAGCCCCCAACCTCATCTGAGGGTTGAAATTTCCCTATATGTAAATATTTAACACGGACAGCATGAGTGATACATTAACAAACTAGATAATGATCAAACGATTATTGGGCTTATTAATTAAATATCTACACATGTAGGGTAAGTAATGGTTAGAACGTGATGATGGTAGAAGACGATTCACACAAAATACACAGATGATATATTAATATTGTAGTTAATTAAGTAGTAGTTAATTAAGAATGAGCTTGTGTAAAGCGAAATGATGATGATGTGATATGATACGAGTTACCAAAATGGTGAGTAATCTACACAGTCTATGTGTCTCTAAATGCTTCACCCGGATAGGATGATTCACATGTATGCATAGAATGTCCCAAGTTGTTATGTGTTATGTCGAGTGGGGTATCTCTAAGTCAAGGAAGTTCTGATGAAAACTTTTATCGAATTGAGAAGGTTGACGATGTACAATCCTTTTATGTTTGAGTATATCTCTGTAGCGTTGATCAACAGTTAACATTTGTCGTATGGAAATGTCTGTTGTCTAATCTCCGGAGGGTACTGGCCAGACTGGATATCTTCACGAAATGTTCTTGATATGTTGACTCATTATCTTGAGTTTGTAATCGTGATTCATAAAATATACTTTGGAGTCTGCTTCATAGAATGCGCTTAAGAGTGTGTTGCACTTGGTATAAATATGAGATTCAACTTTTGAGCTCTTTAGCTTGACTTCAGATAGTACGCTTCCGATGGAGCTGAACTTGATATGAGTAATCAACTGTGAGATTTAGCTTGACTCCTGTAGTAACTTTTGATGGATTTGAACTTGATTTAAATATGTATTGAACGTGTATGCACGTGACGAAAAATGCTGCGTCCACCTTCTTAAGCGTGGGCGAGAAATATTCCTTTTTAAGTGAAGAACGAAGAATGTCCTATGGCGAATTCTGCTAGCCAAATGTCCGTTTTTTGATAACTTATTTCTGGTTAGACGTCAGACACGTAGCGTGTAGACTCAGACTTCTGATGGACTGAAGACACACAAAAGTCTTCGTAAGTTTTCACACTTAATATCACTGGGTGACTTTCATTTATTCTATTTCTCATTATTGAACTCTCTATCAGTTCGGTTCTAATGATGTTAAATATATTGTGCACGAGAGTGTGTGCGTATGGAAGACTATTTTGATGATTCAACAAGCTAGATGAAGATTAAGTATGAACTATTACTTACTTCCTATCAGCCTATCATCTTTGAGGAAAATTTTCTGATTTTATTAATCATTTATGAGAAGAATTAATTGAAAAACTATCTTTCGCACATTTAGCTGTGAGGATAAGATGGATAAAGAATAATAAAAAAGTATTAATAATCTGTATACGATCTACTAACCTTCTTTTCCCTTCGCATTATCCTTTAAGAACACAATACACACAGATATGAAATATTTATCCACACTGAATTAATTGCAGGCTATGCTATGATAATCGTCACACAGAGGGAGTAGCTATCTTAATGACACAGAAAGCAGCAGCATCGCTTATCAGCTGGGTACCTATCAATGAGAGGCTAATATTAGCTAGATTTCAGACTAGATTTTTCAAGCTCTCAATTGTACAATGTTATGCACCAACTAACGACGCTCTTGATACCACAAAAGATGACTTCTATGAAGCACTTCTAAGTACCATCAACACAATACCCAAGCATGACATAATAGCAGTCATGGGCGATTTTAACGCCAAAGTAGGTGACAACAACGATGGAGTACAAAGATATCTCGGTACTCATGGCATAGGCTGTATGAATCAAAATGGCGAAAGACTTCTAGAACTTTGTGAAATATCAAACCTCGTTGTGGCAGACACCATCTTTCCACATAATAATATCCACAAGATAACATGGAATTCACCTGATGGCAGAACTAAGAACCAGATAGATCACTTCTGCATAAGCGCAAAATTTCGCTCATCAGTTCAAGACGTCAGAGCATACAGAGGTGCAGAGATCGGAAGCGATCACAACCTCTGCATAGCTAAACTGAGAATTAAACTGAAGAAGTTATACCAATCGAATAAAAATAGAAGAATAGATGTACACAGACTGCAATCAAATGATATAAAGGGGGAATATAATGTCAAAATGAACAACTATTTCGATGATTTAGGCAAAATTGACAACGATATCACCACCAAGACAATCGATACTAAATGGGAACAACTGAGAACAGCAATGACAGAAGCAGCTGTAGCGACCACCGGATACCTAGTACATAAAACGAAAAAATGGATGAGAGAAGATACTTGGGATAAAATACAAGAAAGGAAAACAGCAAAACTTAAACTATTAGCGGCAAGTACACATAATGCAGTTGAATCTTGCAAACTAACTTATAACTTGTTAAATAAAGAAGTGAAGACAAAAACTCGAAGAGATAAAAGACATTTCATCAATGAAGTGGCCGTAGAAGCTGAAAATGCTGTAAGAACTGGTAATAGTAGGTGCCTTTATAAAATTACAAAACAACTATGTCACCAGCCTACTGCTATGGAAACACCTGTTAAAGGTAAATTAGGGAATTCAATACCAACAGAAAAAGAACAAATGAAGAGATGGGCTGAGCACTTCATGGAGGTGCTAAACACACCACCACCAACAGTAACACCTGATTTTAATAATGAAACACCCACAACCACCTTCCCAATAACTTGCGATGAATTCACACTGGACGAGATCAAACAAGCCGTTAAAAGATTTAAAAATTGTAAAGCTGCTGGAGTTGACGAAATTTCAGGGGAAATGATTAAAGCAGTTAATGACAACAACCTCTTGAGAATTTTAGATATTATAAATGAAGTATGGAGAGAAGAACAACCACCACAACAATGGAAAGACAGTATTATTGTAAAGTTACCGAAGAAAGGTGATCTATCAGACTGTAATAACTGGCGTGGTATATCTCTATTATCAGTACCTGGAAAATTATTATGTTGCATGATGTTAGAAAGACTTAAATTGCATGCTGACGAAAAGATCAGAGAAGAACAAGCGGGTTTCAGGCCGAAACGATCATGTATTGATCAAATATTCACACTAAGAACAATTATAGAAGAATCAGTGGAAATGCAATCGCCACTTATTATCACCTTCGTCGATTTTCAAAAAGCCTTTGATAGTCTACACCGCCCATCATTGTGGAAGATACTTACAATCTATGGTTTTCCAACAAAATATGTGAATATAATCAAAGCGCTATATGACAATGCAAGATGTTGTGTTAGAACAAATAAAGGGAATACAGAATGGTTTACAGTAGAAACGGGGGTGAAACAAGGCTGTATTATGTCACCACTACTTTTTGGAATAGCTATTGATTGGGTTATGAGAAACTATACTCACAATGAACAATTAGGTATAAAATGGACAAATGGAAAATTCCTGGGGGACCTGGATTTCGCAGATGATTTAGCATTCTTAAGTTCAACACCCAGACAATCCCAAGAAGCAGTAAACAATTTGTGTCATCTCTCAGTTAAAATAGGTCTCCAAATAAATGCCTCTAAAACTAAAGTTATGAACTTTTCTAACGAGACCTTTGATATCATCTTGAACGGGGAAAAACTACAGAAAGTTGAAAGTTTCAATTATTTAGGCAGTAAAATGACTCAGGATGGTGACACAACAAGAGAAATCCATACTAGAATTGCTTTGGCAGCTAGCGCCTTCAATAGATTATCTAACATTTGGAAATTACGATCATTGAATATACATACCAAGCTTCGTCTGTTTAATTCAAATGTTATCTCATTGTTAACATACGGCTGTGAGAGTTGGAAAATAACAAAATCATTGGAGAACAAGCTGAATACATTCGAGAACAAATGTCTTAGAAAACTCATGAACATCAGTTGGAAAGAATTCAAGACTAATCGACAAATAAGAGAAGACTCTAGGCAGAAATATGTCTCCAACTATATAAGGAAAAGACGATGGTCATATATCGGTCATGTCCTACGAATGCAAAACAACAGAATACCACTACAGGCGCTCACTTGGGTTCCTGAGGGTAAGAGGAAAAAAGGAAGACCAAAAGAAACACTCAGAAGAACAATAATAAGAGAAGGAAGAACGTTGGGCCTAAATAATGTGCAAGAGCTAAGAGGAGTGGCGTCACAACGAACAACCTGGAGAGCACTGGTTTCTGCCTTATGCGCCGTGTTTGGCACTTAAAGAATTTATTATTATTATTATTATGCTTTAGGGATTTCTCTTTACATCACAATGTTGAAAAACTGGACTCCTCTCTCTAGCGAGCTGCGCGGTATATTATATCTCTAAAATTCAAATGTGGGTCCCACCGTAAAGAAACTTCACAACATCTATTATCCAAATATCAAACAATATAAAAATCATGGGTTACATAATTTAATAAAGAACTAGACCTATAAATGCCCTCCCCTCTGTTGAGACAAGATCCCACAAGAAGAAGTAAATTAACCCCCAAAAGGTCAAAAGAGTAGCACTATGGTATAGACTTTGGCTATACTGTAAAGAACAGAGTCTTTTTTTAATTAATCTATTCTGAAAATGAACTGTAGTAGCAAAAAAAAAAAAAAAAGAAAGGCATAAACAAAGTGAGTATAATGATTATACAATATAAGAATTATTCATTCCGTCTTTCTCTCGCTTCAGACAACCTGTGGCCACATTTTGCAATCATGCTTACCTAATTTGTTGATTAATAACCTCTGGAACATATCTCCGTGGTACAAACAGCTACTCCAGTGTTGGGTGGTTAGTTTCTTGGCAAAATAAGCCCCAGCTCCTCAAAGTTGGATTAATCCGGTTATTTGAGAAACGCTTACTTCGTTACTGTAAATTGGATCTGTTTATTTTCACATCAATTAGTCCAGGTAGGAAATTATTTACGCGTTCTAGTGTTCACAGTGTCATTAGCTGGTAATCTCAATACTAAAGGAATGTCAGGTTAGTAAATCTCTCGGGATAAAAATCTTCATCACACCACAGTGATCGGTAGTTGGAAATGTTAATTGTTGATACTTTCGCCACAGCGGGCTGAATGTATATGAAATAGTAAAAAGGAAATCTGGATAGCTATAGGTCCAGTTACAATTTATGCTTATTGTCTTTTGTTGGTTCTCTCTCTCTCTCTCTCTCTCTTTCTGGGTAAAACCAAGAGGGCCGAACAGGTCAACCTTAAAGACCCGCTCTTTGCTTAAGAATGTTTGCTTTGCGTCTATTGAACGTAGACTTAGACCCGTTTTCTCAGATTTATATGGAAGCCGCTGGTAGGTTTTGGGTTTGTGACCCGTACTAGATTTGGGAAGAAATTACAAAACATTTAACCACAATCAGTATTCTATCCTAAAAATAACCCGCGTAGAGGTATAATTTAATATCCACTCGGTTATTAACTTTAATTAGAAACCACAAGTGTATCTCTTATTTTATCGTTTAACAAAAATCCCCGTGAAATAAGCGCTAGTCATTTATAAAATTACTTATCATCATCTCATCTCAACCCATAACCCGTCATGGGTCGTAGGGGTGCCATGGTGGAAGCATCAGCAGACAGGGTCCTCCACTGCTCTCTATCCTCAGCAATGCGTACAAGTGTGGAAAAACCGTGTCCTGCCCATTCTTTGATGTTATCAGCCCAGGATTTTATTTGCCTTCCTCTTCTCCGTTTACCTTCGACTGTTCCCTGGAGGATCGTTTTCGAAAGGGAGTCATGACGAGTTACATGCTCAAACCAGGCAAGCTTTCGACGTTTCACTACTGACAAAAGTGGTTCTTGGTGGCCTGCATAGGTGTTTATCTTCTCTCTAACATAGACATTTGTTTTGTGCTCTTTATAGCAAATGCGCAAAATTCTTCTATAACATTTATGCTCGAAAGCCTAAATCCTTCGCTCCATATCTGCAGTGAGTGTCCATTACTTATAATGAATTAGAAATAAATATATATTTCGTCAATACTCATAATGAATTGTGCATTTACTAGTCGATTACAATATCTGTTACTGGTTAATAGCAATTAGTTAGATTAACGCTACAGCCGGAACAATTTAGCTATAAATTATTTTAATTCGCTAGTCAATTAGCACAAAAATCCTAGTGAAATATCATGGCGGACCTTAACCATTAAATCACTCTACTCAGAAAATCTTAGTGAAATATAATGACGAACAACAATTAAATCACTCAAAAATGCTATTAAATATAGTTACCACAACACAGAAAAGAAACAATCTCCAATCGGAACACTAAGAAATCCACTTTAACAATGGTCTAGAATTCGAAGCTAGATGTTCTGAAAAATTATGTCGGTACTGAATAATGGATTTTAAAGGACGCTGTATATATATATATGTTTCCAAAGGTTGTTATTGCCGGGAGTTGTAGTGAGGATAAGCTCTCACTGCAGATAAAATACTTCTATGGCACGCGCCTCAAACAGCCTCTGACAACCAAGTCCAGCTCCCGGCCTTCACGTGTGGCTCAATTTGAGCCCGGCGGAACTGTTTCCACTGACGGGAGAAGGGGCAAAGGCGAGCGACTGGCGCCTTAAAACCAGCAGCTTCGGGCAGATAGGGCTCGTGATCCTTGGTTGGTAGCTTATCTAAGAGAAGGAACTCTGAATTCAAACCACCGCTGCCTTGCGGGAATATCCATTTGTGGAATTGGCTTCGGGAGTAAACCCTGAGGATAAATCCGGAGTCGGAGTCCCTAAGGCAGTCTAATGTCGATTCGACATTATTCTGGCAACTTCTGCGACATGGCTGGTACCAAACTGTATCGGCTACTGCCGTTCCTTTGGATC
The DNA here is from genome assembly GCA_024509875.1 of Oreohelix idahoensis. Taxonomy (NCBI): domain Eukaryota; kingdom Metazoa; phylum Mollusca; class Gastropoda; order Stylommatophora; family Oreohelicidae; genus Oreohelix; species Oreohelix idahoensis. The sequence goes on from JAMPIV010022025.1 coordinate 54,307, forward strand.
TACCGGCTGTGTGGAGAGGGGGAACATGCTGCATGGGCAACAGCTTGATCTCCATATAACTGTGCCCAAGCTCGCGCCCTGGAGAGGACACTCCAGCTTCACCCTATAGGTGTCGGCAATACACGGGAAGTAGCAGTTACCGGTAAAAGCATTTTGCCCAATTGGCGTAGGGCATGGCGCCAGGGACTACTTCCGACAGTGGGAGAGGTTCTAGGATCTCACTGGACAGCTACCGCCCGCTTCAAGCTGGGCAGCCCCCAGTCTATAAGGTGTTGTCCCGCCACTGTCTGCTTTCCCCATTGGGTGCATGGGGATTAGGGTCAAACCCGAACTGTGGACAGAAAATTTTGCACCAAGCAATTATCGAAAAAATAGAAATAAGCAAACTCTCAGATTGGGATGCTGGAACGTCCGGACTATGTTGACTGGACTATCCGAAAACCTACAGGATGTAAACGATGTAAGGAAGACAGCCATAATTAATGATGAGCTTAAACGACTTCAGGTGGATATAGCTGCACTTCAGGAAACGCGCCTGGCGGGCTCTGGAACGGTGAGCGAGAAGGACTACACATTTTATTGGCAAGGGAAAGATCTTAATAAAGCTAGAGAACACGGAGTAGGTTTTGCGGTCAAAAAATCGCTAACTAACATGGTTGAACCAGGCGAGAATGGATCAGAACGCCTGTTAACGCTCCGCCTGCAAACTAGCACAGGTCCCATCACCCTTGTCAGTGTGTATGCTCCTACTCTGTACTCTGCCTCAGAAGCTAAAGATGAGTTCTACGAGAATCTAGCAGCAGTAATCAAAAGCATACCTAGGCAAGAACAGCTTGTTCTCCTTGGTGACTTTAACGCTAGAGTGGGTGCCGATAATGTTTCATGGCCTTCATGTCTGGGCAGGTTTGGTATTGGCAAGATGAATGAAAATGGACAACGGCTCTTAGAGTTGTGCGTCCACCATGACCTCTGCGTGACCAACACCTACTTTCAGACAAAACCCCAGCATAAGGTGTCATGGAGACACCCACGATCCAAGCACTGGCACCAACTTGACCTGATTCTCGTCAGAAGGCCACTCCTCAGGTCTGTGCTCTCCACGCGCTCGTACCATAGTGCAGACTGTGACACAGATCACTCCTTGGTTTGCTGCAAAATCAGAGCACAACCAAGAAAACTCTATCGTGTCAGACATGAAGGGAAACCACGCATTGATACCAGCAAGATGTCAGACCCTTTCATGATCGCTCAATTCACTGCGACCTTCAAGAAAGTGCTCAGTAGCCCTCAGCATGGTGATACTATTACAGAGAACTGGGAGCATCTACGGAACACCATTCAAAGTACTGCACTTGCCACCTTTGGTAAGAAAACAGCAAAGTCAAATGACTGGTTTGACGCTTCATCAGATGTGATGGCACCTGTTATTGAAGCTAAGCGCAGTGCTATGAATGAATACAAACGTTCACCGAGTGCCAGAACCCTACAGATCCTGAGGGCTACGAGAAGCAAAGTTCAACAAACTGCTCGACGCTGTGCAAATGACTATTGGCTCCAGCTCAGTGAGAGCATCCAGATCGCAGCGCAAACAGGCAACATTAGACAAATGTATGATGGTATAAAGAAAGCACTTGGCCCCCATAAAAGTAAGACGGCACCGCTAAAAACCATCAGCGGAGAGAAGCTAACCGATAAGGGTAAGCAGATGGAGAGGTGGGTCGAGCACTACTCTGAGCTTTACGCTAGAGACAATATCATTACGCCTGCAGCCCTTGATGCTGTCAATAGTCTGCCAACTATGGAGGAGCTGGATGCCGAACCAACATTAGGGGAACTCAGTAAGGCCATTGATAGCTTGGCCTCTGGCAAAGCACCAGGCAGTGATGGGATTCCTCCTGATTTAATCAAATGCTGTAAGAGCACGCTATTACATCCCCTGCATAGGATGCTGTGCCAGTGCTGGGAAGAGACAACTATTCCTCAAGACATGCGAGATGCCAAGATTGTAACACTGTATAAAAATAAAGGAGACAGAAGTGATTGCAATAACTACAGAGGCATCTCTCTTCTTAGTATTGTTGGTAAGGTTTTTGCCAAAGTCATCTTAATGCGACTACACAAGTTAGCTGAGCGCATATATCCAGAGGCACAGTGTGGATTCCGAGCTGGCAGATCAACAACAGACATGATCTTCTCTCTCCGCCAGCTTCAGGAAAAATCAAGAGAGCAGAAAAGACCATTATATATCGCCTTTATAGACCTCACAAAAGCATTCGACCTGGTTAGTAGGGATGGACTCTTTAAAATCCTCCTGAAAATAGGCTGCCCTTCTAAAATGCTAGAAATGATAAAGTCATTCCATGACGACATGAAGGGAACAGTCCAATATGCTGGAAGCACGTCACAGCCCTTTGATATACGAAGTGGCGTTAAACAAGGCTGTGTTCTGGCTCCGACCCTCTTCGGAATCTTCTTTGCCTTACTCTTGAAACATGCATTCAGAGATGCAACTGAAGGAATATGCCTTCACACTAGGTCAGATGGCCGTCTGTTTAATCTTTCAAGGCTGAAGGCAAAGACAAAAATCAGAAGGGTCACTATAAGAGACTTGTTGTTCGCTGATGATGCTGCAGTCGTCACTCAAAGCCAACAGGAGCTTCAGAGCTTGATGAATCGCTTCACTAAAGCATGCAAGGACTTTGGCCTCACAATAAGTCTAAAGAAAAACGAATGTGCTGAGTCAGGATGTGGGTGCTGCACCAGTTATCACTATCGATAACTATGAATTGGCAGTGGTGCACCACTTCACATACCTAGGGTCTACCATCAATGACAAACTCTCACTGGATACAGAAATCGACAGCCGCATTGGCAAAGCTGCAGCTACCTTTGCCCGCCTCACATCGCGTGTTTGGGGAAACTCTAAACTCACAATGAAGACCAAAGCTGCGGTATATAATGCCTGCGTCACTAGCACACTACTGTATGGCAGCGAGACCTGGACGACCTATGCTAAGCAAGAAAGAAGGCTCAATACCTTCCATTTGCGGTGTCTACGCCGCATCCTCGGCATCTCGTGGAAAGATAAAGTGACAAATGTCGAGGTGTTGTCACGTGCTGGCCTTCAAAGTATGTATACGCTGCTTAGACAGCGCAGACTTCGCTGGCTTGGCCATGTTCGCCGCATAGAAGATGGTCGCATCCCAAAAGATATCTTCTACGGACAATTAGCAGATGGCAAGAGAACAGTTGGGCGACCACAGCTGAGGTTCAAAGATGTGTGCAAGAGAGATATGAGGGCACTGGACATGGATCCAGCAACATGGGAGGATGAAGCTGCCGATCGCACTAAGTGGCGATGCTATTTACGGCACCACCTCAGATTGGGCGAAGAGAGGCTCACACAAGAAGCAGAGGTGAGGAGAAAACGTCGAAAGGAGCACCAGGAAAATAAGCAGCTGAGGGCTGCCACCTCAGGGGCGCATTCCCATAGTCAGTTATGACTGAAGGGGCTATTATTATTATTATTATGTAAAATTGGATATTGAGACAGCTGTTTCTTGAGCCTGACGTAAGCGTCTTCGCACTTCGAATCCCAGATAATTCTCTCAGGGCGCCCCTTCTTTGTAAGGTCAGTAAGGGGTGTAGTCAAACCGTTGAAGTTTTTGATGAATTTCTGGTAATAAGCACACAGTGATAGGAACGATCGTGTTTCTCTCTTCGTTCTTGGCCTTTTCGCTGCACGTATCCTCTCTACGTTCTTAGCAACTGGCCACATAGAACCGTGAGCAATGGTATATATATATATATATATATATATATATATATATATATATATATATATATATATATATATATATATATATATATATATATATATATATATATATATATATATAGTAGAAAATCACTATCACTTGCTAGATTTAACGCCTTCGCCCAGATTTTGGGAAAATCTGCGGTCGATCCGTGAATCAAAGCTAAATTTGCCACCTTTTACCGATCGCTAGACTTTGGCAACGAGCAAACAGTCTTTTTGATCTGGCGACTCTCACTGTATCTACTCAAGTTCCGACCAAACGGATGTGGGGGGAACTGTGATTATCTCCCCTTTCCTCAGATTAATTCCCCCTTGCCAAAAGTACGACTATTGAATTATCGCTCTTGGTTTTCTTCATTAGCTTATCTCCCCCTGTCCTCTCGCTACGTGCCTCATAGTCTGATCTGTCACTATTACAACGATTGCCTAATCGTTCGCGTGATAATACAGTTAACGCTCAGGACTAGCTAATCGGTCTGTTTGTAAACCTTCCTAGTGTCTATCAGACATAGAGAAAAGAAAAAAATAGGCGTGGCTACAATTATGAGTTTGACGGATATGAAATTACGAAGGGTTTGCATTAACAAAACGTGCAAAACTAATAAGGAAGCAAGGTGGGAGCAAAAACGTGTGGGTGCATGTAATCTATATTTACATAACTCTGTCACAGTTCGTCCCCGCTTGAAGATATGAAACCATTTTCATGTCTATATTATGAAAATAGAGTTACCTATAACCGTGGGTTCTGGGTGACTGTTTTCTTCACTCTCATCTTCCTCCTCCTTCGTTGTCCAATTCCTACTCATAAAGTCTGCCCCAATGTGTTCTTTTCCTGGAATGTATTCTACTTTAAAGGAATACACGCTTAGCAACAACGCCCATCGCATTATCCTCGCATTGAATTCCTTATTCGCACCAAGAAACGCCAGTGGAGCATGATCCGTCTGCACCGTGAATGATATTCCATACAGATATTCATGATGTCTCCTTATACCATGAACCAGTGCCAGACATTCTCTTTCCACTGTGGAATAGTTACGTTCGGCCTTATTCAATTTACGACTGCCGTATGCCACTGGGAATAGCTGGTTCGGCTCATCGTCGCCTGCTTGAAGCAGAGTTGACCCGATGCCTTGACCCAATGCGTCGACCCGTAATATAAAGGGTTTGGTAATGTCAGGTAATCGTAAAATTGGATATTGAGACAGCTGTTCCTTGAGCCTGACGTAAGCGTCTTCGCACTTCTTCTTCTTCTTGCGATCGCATCTTTGATGATTACACCGTCAGACGAGTTCTCATGATGAATTCGACTGTTGTTTGAAGTTCCTCTTTAACTCCATATAGCTTTGAGTTTAGTGTTGAGTCATTGGGCCAGTATATCTTTCTTAACTGGTCATACAGACGACAGTCCTGTAGAACATGCTCAGCAGTTTGTTCGTTTAATCCACATGTGCACAGTGGTGAAGCAGACAATCGTAGCTTGTGCATGTGTTTATTCAGTTTGTTATGCCCTGTCCTGAGTCGAAAAATAGTTGTCTGTCCCTGCCGGTCGAGAGTGTGATAGTCGTCTTTGGGTTGGTTCTGTTCTCTTCTGATAGTCTGGATAGCTCTCTTTTTCTCAAAGTATGTGACTTCATTATCTTCTTGTTCACATACTCCTCCCTTTTTTGCAAGTTTATCTGCCTTTTCATTTCCGGGTACACCACAATGAGATGGTACCCACTGAAGTATGGTTCTCTTTTTGGCAGCTACCTTGTTTAGTTCATTTCTCAGATGCGGGAGTTTACCACCCTTGAGAGCTTGCAGGACAGACAGTGCATCTGTGAGGATGACTACCTGGTGGCAGTCAGAGTTGGTGTTATAAATCAAATTTGCAGCTTGCTCTAGAGCTTGAACCTCAGCTGTATAGTTGGAACAGAATTTACCAGTGGGAATGTGCCTAGTCTCATAGTGGTTGTCAGGATATGAGATAAAGATACCGGCACCTCCATTCCTAACAGCATTAGTTGCTGATCCATCTGTATAGGCATGTATCCATGATTGATCGGGATAGCTTTCTTGGATCATACTCAATGTAGCAGTTCGTTTTTGCAGATCATTATACTCACATCCACTTGTGAGACCACTGACTGTTGTATTAATTTGGAGGGCACTGCTGGCCTGCTCCCATGGTACAGGGTATAGGGTGGGCTTCAGTGGTGTTGTCTTCATGGATAGGTCTTCTTGATGCTGTCTTATAAGTCTTTTCCCCCGATGCACAAAGCTGCTTCGCTTTAGACGTCCCAATGCCAGATCATCTAGTCTTGCCTTCATTGGGTGCATTGGCATACTGTTGTACTTTTCCATCTGGATCATGGTTTTTGTGTCTCTTCTATGGGACAATGTCTGTAATCCAGCAACCTTCTGCATCTCTGTTATTGGTGTAGTTTTCATGGCTCCTGTAATGAGCCTGAGAGCTTGATTTTGCACCTTGTCCAAAGACTGCAGATGTGAGTTAGCAGCTGATGACCATGCTGCTGAGCTAAACTCTAAGTGTGGACTTATTACTCCATTATAAATCTTCTTTAGATTTCGTTCATTTGCTCCCCAGTTGGTACCTGCTAATTTTCTGAGTATGCCTAGTCGTCTTCGGGCCTTTCCTTCTGCATTTTCAATATGCTTATTCCATGTAAGCCTTTGGTCAAATGTCACCCCAAGATAGGTGGGGTAGCTTTCTTCCTTGATCACGGTTGTCCCTAGGTGTATGTTAGCTGATTTGTCCTTGGGGGCGAGGGAAACAGTGTTTTGTGGAGGTTTTGTCTGTGTTTATTGTGATAAGCCATTTCTCTGCCCATGACACTAGCATGTCTGCTGCCCGCTGCATTCTATAATTTGCTGTGGTGACTTTTCATCAGCGCACCAGAGTACTAGGTCATCTGCATATAAGGCAGCTTTAACTCCTGCAGGGAGATCTTTCACCAGGTCATTGATGTAAACAAGGAAGAGTGTTGGGGAAATTACTCCTCCTTGAGGTACCCCCTGATGGAGCAACACTTTTTCTGCTCTGCAGACCGTCAAGAGTGACTCTAGTTCTCCTGTTATGCAAGTATGACTGGATCCATTTCATCATGTTGCCTTGGATTCACTTCTCCTAAGTTTTGCAATGAGGCCATCTTTCCACACTTGTCAAAGGCCTGCTTGAAGTGACCCAGAAGGACCTTTTTCTTCTCCTGGAAGGCATCTTCTATTGCTTGAGACAAGTAAGTAACTTGGTCTTCTATACTGTAGCATTCTCTAAATCCAGCTTGTCCCGGCACCAGGATCTGCTCAGACTCTAAATACCATTTCAATCTGTGGTTGACTATTCGCTCCATAGTCTTCCCAACACAGCTTGTGAGACTGATTGGCCGGTAACTTGCAGCCTCGGTCTTACATTTCCCTTTCTTTAGTATGGTATTGTGATGGCTTCTCTCCATACTTGGGGTACCGTTCCTTTCAACCAGCTGTGGTTGAATATCTCAAGCAGTTTTGTCTTTGCTGCTGAGCTGGAAAGATTTACTAGCATTTCGTTGCTGATTTTGTCTGGGCCGGGGTGACTTTTGAAACTTAAGCTTGGAAATAGCCTTCTGTAGTTCTCCTAGTGTGATGGGTTCCCTCATTGGGGCAGGAGTATCTGTCTGTCCCATGGTTGCCAGTATTTCTTTTCTTATCTCTCTCTGATGGTCTATGTTAATGGGTAAGTTGCTTTCTGAACTGTATCTTCTAGCAAACAAGTCCTGCAGCTTGTTTTCCTCTGAAAAGTTTGCCACCTTCATCCAATGTGATAGTCTGCCTTGGTGAGGAATGCTCTTCATTTAGAGACTTGACTAATCTCCAAAGTTTCCTGCCGTCTTTCTCAGGTTCAGCGATGCCGTTTTAGTTCTCCAGCTTTTCCGCTTTTCTTCTAGCTTTGTTCTCTGAAACTCTGCTACAGCCTTTTTCCATTTGTTGTGAGTTTCAAGTGAAGGCTGAGACTCTGCGTCCTTTCTAGCCTTGTCCATAGCTTCCTGACGTTCTTGGAGTGTGCTGGACCAGTATGGTATGTAGTTACGCCGGCATCCTTTGGGAATGGTTTCTTTTGCAGCTTGTAGTATGCATCTGTTGAAGTCTTTTACCACTTCATTAATGTCTCTGTTCTGTACCTTGAGGGTAGACAGCAGCGTGTTCACCTGATGCCTGAATAAACCCCAGTTGGCTTTTTTGTAGTTCCATCTTGTAATGGCTGGGCCTGTACTGAGAGTTGCACTCTGGACAGTAAGAAAGATTGGGCGATGGTCGCTTCCCCCTAGTTGGTCTCCTACTTCTCTACTAATAGATCCAGCTATATCTGGTGTGGAGAAGGCAAGATCTGGTGTTGAGGTTGTGTGCCATCCTCTGGAGTAGAAGGTAGGAGTATCTGTGGCATTATTGACTAGGATTAGGGAGTGATCATCTTGCCAAGTTTCAACCTCTTCACCTCTGTGATCCAGATGGTTATATCCCCAGCTCTGGGAGTGGCTATTAAAGTCTCCAACTGCTATAAAGTTGGTGGCTGGTACCTGTATAGAGCTGAGACTCAGGGGTTTGTTGTTCGGACAGTAATAGTTCAGGAGTTCTATTTCCATCTTGTCTACCTTTATCTGCAGCAGCTGATATTCTGCTCCATCCATGAAGGTTTTCCTTTCGTGTGCAGGAATGTTATTCCTTACAAGAGTAAGTACTCCTCCTTTTCGTCTATCTTGTCTGTCGGATCTGACGCATTGATATCCCCTTATTTTAACGGTTTGATCTGCTTTCAAGTGAGTCTCTTGGATACAGCAAACACTGACTTGCTTCTCATACAAGATGTTTTCCAGCTCTGTCTTTTTGCTGTATCCAGCCTGCTTGCTGTTCACTCCCTCTGCATTCCAGTGCATCATGACAAGTGGCACTCTGGGTTTCTCTTTTTCTGTTTTGTTTTGGTCAGTAGTTCTCCTCCGCCGTCTGTTGACTCCACAAGACGGTCTAGAGGGTCCTCCAGTAGCTGAGGGTGGGCTCTGTCGAGGCTCAGAGCCCGGCACTGCACCTGCCTGGTGGAGCTCCACAGGGCGAGCACCAGAACGAGATTTATTTGACGGTATACTCTCCATAGAAAAAAAAAAGCGAGTTGCATGATACTGTGGTTTCCGGTGCGCCTTCTGGCCCAGTATCTACGACTTTAGCACCTGTTCAACGGGAGAGTGGGCTCATCCCTAATCTGTTTATGTTCCCAGTAGTAGACTATTCGCAAGCAGCCTGGGGGTGTCACTGCTCTGCGCGGACCTTGTTTACCGAGGCGGCGTCCGAGCTCGTATGGTGAAAATATGGTTGCGTTATCTTTAAAATAGCCCTGTCTTTCCCGTGGCTTTTCTGCCATCCTGCAACTTTGAGTTAGGGAGTTCTGAGCTCCAGTCTCTTTCCCAGGCATTTTATCCTGGCCTGGCACGCATACAGAGGACCCCACTTCTGGTTCTAAGTTAGCAGTTGGGGATAGGTGGGGTAGCACACTGTGCATTCCCCGTCATCCAGGGGGCTCTCCAACTATGCAGAGTTTGCACAATGCTGTGCTCTGGTTCGGGGCTCTCCCAAGGAATCCTCACGTCCTGCACAGAGCCACTTCCCGATACCCACCACCTGCCAACCCTCCATTGTAGAAATCTCCTGCATGCGGCCATCCAGTCAAGAGCCAGTATTAAGTCTGGTGCCCAAGTGATCCCCCCAAGCTCAGTGTGCAATGCTGGGTTCTCATCATGCTGCAACACAGGAGGGATTGTGATGCTCAGCCATCTCTCTCAATTCTGCACCGATAAGTGACATCGGGGACTTAACTTTGCCTCAGTACTGGGAGGCCCCGTTTCCGGGTACACCACACACAGCCAATTGAGGCAACGGTCGCCATGGGCGGTCTTCGCACTTCGAATCCCAGATAATTCTCTCAGGGCGCCCCTTCTTTGTAAGGTCAGTAAGGGGTGTAGTCAAACCGTTGAAGTTTTTGATGAATTTCTGGTAATAAGCACACAGTGATAGGAACGATCGTGTTTCTCTCTTCGTTCTTGGCCTTTTCGCTGCACGTATCCTCTCTACGTTCTTAGCAACTGGCCACATAGAACCGTGAGCAATGGTATGCCCCAGGAAGTCGAGCTTTTCGAAACCGATTAAACATTTGCTAGGTCTAGCTGTGAGACCAGTTTCCTGTAGTCTCCTGAGGAGCATAGCAACCGTAGCAATATGTTCTTCGTAGTTATCAGTTGCAACTAATATATCGTCCATGAAATTGTGGATATGCGGACTGTGCAATGGTTCTAAAAGCTTTTTCATCATCCTTGTGAAGACTCCCGGTGCGTTATGTAACCCGAATTCGCATCACGTTGAACGTATAATGTCCGTCACTGGTGCTGAAAGCTAACAAAGGCTTAGTTTCCTCCTTGACTGGTATTTGATAATACTCAGGTCAATCTTGGAGAAAATTCGTGTCTTGCTTAACTTGCTAAACAGCTCAGAAGCGCTCTGAAGAGGTTCCGGCTGGAATTCCGTTACAGTGTTCAGTAGACGGTAATCGATGCACAGCCGAACTTCCTTATTGGGCTTCTGCAACAGCACTATAAGGAGATGTAGACTCACTAATAATTCCTGCTTTACGTAGTTTGTCTATCTCTTCTCGTAGCGTATCAGCGTTAGCATACGGAATCGGGTAAACTTTGCTTCGAACAGGTGTCTCGTTTGTAAGTTTCATCTCGAACTCTACGAGATGTGTTCGCCCAGGTATATCCGTTAGCACTGCTGTGTACTGTTTCAGTAGCGCCTTCGTTTCTGTCTGTTGTGCTTCAGAGAGAGTGTCACCGAATTTTACATCTTTGAAAGATTCCGTTTGTTGCAATGGATATTCCATGCAACTATCGTCACCTTCATCGTCTTCGGTAGCTATGGCAACCGCCAGGAGAAGGTCGGAGGATGGCACAGGTCTTTCCAAGTATTTCTTTAACAGATTTACACGGTAGACCTTCTCCTTTCCTTTAATAGAGATCTGATAGTTAGTTCTCGAGATCTTTTTAAGGACGGTAAACGGCCCTTGCCATCCGATGCGTAGTTTGTTGCTTCCGGTTGGTAGTAACAACAAAACTTTCTCCACTGGTTGTAGTTCTCTCTCTTTCGCAGCTTTATTTTATCGTTTAGCGTGCTTTGCGCGTGCTCGCCTAAGTTTGGTCGTTGCTAGATCCCATCCTAAATTGAAAACACTCGATGAGAGGTCACAGCAATTGGGTCTGAAAATACACAGGGAAAAAAACAAAGATAATGAGAATATATGCAGGTAATGATAACAGGGTTGAACTTGAAGAAGCACCAATACAAGATGTAGAATCGTACACATATCTCTTGGCAGCAATATAGACAACGTTGGAGGGACAGACAGTAATATCAAAATACGAATACAAAAAGCAACAGGAGCTTTCATTGCATTGGGAAATATATGGAGATCAAGAGAAATCGGATCCAACACGAAAATAAGAATTTTCAACTCAAATGTGAAGTCAGTCCTATTGTATGGCCCTGAAACATGGAGAACAACAAAGACAACAAAAAAAAAAGCTACAGACTTTCATAAATGGGTGTTTGCGTAGAATAGAGGGATTAAAATGGTATGATAAGGTAACCAACGTGGAACTGATGACACGAACTAGACAAGTGCCAGTAGAAAAAGAGATGGAAAGACGACGATGGCGATGGATAGGACACACACTGAGGAAACCTGTTGATAGCATTACACGGCAGTCCTTGTTCTGGAATCCCCAGGGCAAGAGAGGCAGAGGTAGACCTTGAAGCACATGGAGAAGGGAGCTGTAAACAGAGGTGAAAATTATGAGGAGAACGTGGAAAGAACTTGAGATGATGGCACGTGACAGGAGGACTTGGCATGTGTTTTGGGAGTGGAGGGTTATGAATGAATGAATGTCTTGGGGGATTCTCTCCCTTTCGTTGTTAAAATTATCACAGTTGTTATTACACTCCCTTTCACTTTGACCCTTTCCACGTGCACCAGCTTTATGTCGGGGTTCTGCTTGGCCAGGTTGTTCAAAACTTCCTGACCTGACAAGGTGCTGTTAATCCCCTTTATCACACATATACTGGTCTCTGTGGCCAGCTCTATCTTTACTTTGATCTCGTGTGCAAGAGTCACTGTTTTTGCTTCTACTTTTAGTTCTTCTATCATCTCTTTTATTCTGTCACTGTCATGTGGGGTAATGATTACACCTAAATTGGTTTTGGAAATTTTGGCTATCGCCTTTTTGCCTAACACAGTCTCAAGGATGGTTTTTATTTTATCTTCATCTAGTGCCTTGATCTTGGCAGCCCCACCAACAACTTGTGTTAACTTTAAACGACATCTGGTTTCTACGTGCTCATCTTTGTTTTTGGAAATTTCCTGGGTTGCTTTATGTCTTGAGTTTTCTTTGGTACTTTCTGTGCTTTCGTTGCTAGTTTTTTGGTTAGTATTTTCTTCTATGAAGTCCTGATTGTTTTTTTCTATTTTATCGTGCCTGGTGTCCCTAGCTTTGGTTTTAACTGCCTCTGTCCACGTTTTGCCTTCACCTGACTGTGATCTAGTAATAGCTGGCATGTTGTTTGGTTATGAGCTATGTCCTAATTTCCTATTTGAATTTATTTATTTTCCTATTTCTGTTAGGTCTCATTCTTTTATTTTGTTATTATTATTTTCATTATTTGATTGGGCTCTCTTGTTCTTAGTTTTTGTTCTTAGAAGTTTTGTATATTTTAGTTCACTCTTATTGAACCTACTATATCAGGATGTACCTATCCTATGAATTGTATTACTTTTCACTCTTATATAATTACATCTGATTTCCGATATCTAAATATATTATCTTCTCCCCTCTCAACTCAGTCCAAATTTAGTAAATCAAAACTGTAAAATTGTGCGAATGTATGTGTATGTGTGCCTCTCCTTAGGGAAGTGGGTCAACCAATCAGAATCCACGAGCTCGCGGAAAGTCGGTCGATAATGCTTTAGCATTTTATTATGGAGGGAAAATGTACGAATTCGAAGATAGGTTTAGGTATCGTAGAAGCAAATGCAATGTCAGAAAGGGATGAAAGTTAGTTCATTTTTCAAAGGATAACTCCAACTATATCCTGACCAAAGGAATAATGGATGGAAGGAGTACTTTTGAAGGAATGTGCAAGTAAAGGTGTCATTATAACGAAATATGCTGTGTCGATAGTGTTTCAAAATTTGATGTAATTCTAAATTGAAACCAATTACGGAAAGTTTCACACAGAAAGAAAGCAGAAATTCGGAAAATGGAAGAATATAAATAAAAAAGTCATGGATAACCAGGCTAAGATGCACGAAGAATAGGTTTGGAATGCAGCTCACACAGACTCGCTCAGAACTGGTAAACCAGCGGCTGAGACTCAGTTACCAAACCTTGGCCTCCGATACGTTCGCGACTGGCCTATAAAAAGAGGCAGCGGATTTTTTCAAAACGCACACTCACACAGCAGAAGCGAGAGATAGACTGAAGAAGGAAGCTTGCCAAGGCTATAACTTTGCCATCTGTTTTGCCGTATGGTTCCACTTCACCAAATCAAGTCTGTTCTGTGCTTAACAGCTATCTTAAGAGGGTATGTAGGTTTATGATTAATTAATTTGTTTTATTGCAGCTTTAAATTAATAGACTATTGTCAGGATCAGACCAGAGGAATGAACTGCACTTTAGTTGTGAATCTGTAAAAGGAATTCGATACCTACCCGTGATTATCAGGATTGTCATGTGGAGTAGTTAATTACACTATTATATAGGAACCAGAGACTTGGCACTCCATAGTGTGAAAGGCAAAGGAAGCATCATACCTATGTGTAAAATGTGTAATATTCATGTATTATCTTATTTTTAAAAAATGTTCTGCAGATAGACACCTGTCTTGTCTTGCTATTGCTAATCAGACTGATCCATGTATCATTCATATACATGCAAACATCTGAAATACACTCATCTCATGAGCACCTAGGTTTGTGTGCGTCATGAGCAAAAGCTAGCCACATGTCCACTATTGTCCGCAATATTGTCTGATGTGTGATCAGAATCAGAGTCTTGATCAATCTGTGCTACCTGACATAATACAGGAGCCTCTGCTATTGTATTCAGGATTTCATCCTCAGTCCCCATCAGCAGTTGGTGGTCTAGAGGGAGGCCTACACTGATAAATATGTGTAATTCAAGTGAAGACAATCAAAAGACTTGAAAGTTGAGTAAAGCATATGTTCAAATTCATGCAACCAAATGAGAGCAGACCAGGACAGTGATTAGTTGATGATGAAAAACATTGGTCTATTAGCATAGCCAAGAGACTAGATTAAAAAGAACATTTGAGGAACTTTGTTTCAACGTAAGTGGAAAATTCAAGCAAAGACTTTTTAGTTAAATAATTAGAAATATAAATTCAACCATCATTCAGATTTTGTTAAATATTGTATTCATTGATTTCCATCATCTTCCATCCATAACTTCACAGGAAGAAAAGATAGATGTACATAATAAATTCAATAATTGTACTCAGCTGACTTATTAATTTTATGTTGTTAAAGTTTGGGTTTTATTGAATTGTTTAATTATTATAGGTAGTTACATAGCGAAGGGGCACTTTAGGGTCTGACTTTATTCTGAATACTTTCTGAAGCAGATACCTTCACAGCCCGTGATAACAGTGTTCTTCTCCAACACTGGGACTTCACTCATTTCAAATCAACAAGAAAAAGCAAATAGACAAACAAATATTTATTGTAGCAAATCTCTCATATTGTTCATTCAAAAGCTTCTAGTCTCAAACGTTAATCTATTTGTTCATTCTTTGCTCTACCATTGAATTTCCGCATACGGATCCAACGGTTATCATCATCTGTGGTAAAGTACAGTGATACAGCGATAAAATCATAAATTATATATATATTAAAGTCAAAATAATAGCAGTAGAAATAAAATTAGTAAAGTTGTAACGCGTCCTCTTCCCTGCGCCAGAAAACGCATTGATTTAAGCAGGACAGAACATAGTGAGAAATCTTATCGCCGCGTTGGTAGTATTAGCCTTTAAAACGCGCCCGTCAAGGGTTAACGATAAAAATTTGAAAAATTCTACTAGCGTAGTGGTTCCAGGAAAGATAGAAAGAATAAAACACACGAACGCATAAGATTGAGAGAGCGGACACCTGCTGCCGGCTTGTCAAGTGTTAGAGGTTTGAATTAGCTACTCAGGCCAATAGTGCGAGACGACGCCGTTAGCTTGTGTCGAAAACGATGTCGCAAGTTTGAAAATTTAAAAATACCCCGCTAGTCCGATACATTTCTAACCACAGACACTGTGGAAAAATATATATATATACACACGCATAATTACTTCCTATCGGGAAAAAGGAAGATCTGAGGCGATTTTTATAACATTCAAGTAGTGAAACTTAGAAAAACAACGAACACCAAAATGGAAAATATATTGAATTCTTTATAAATAGGTTTATGATCATAAAAGTTGGCTAGTCTAAGAGCTGGTCTTGTCCTGATGGGTAATATGCTTTCGAACAAAAAATCCGACAGATAGAAATAAAGTTATGGACAAAAGACTGTATTTGTTCGTACAGACAGACCAACACATGATCGGTTTTACTTTCACTAACGTTGACATTTTGACGCGTCCTTGAAAAAGGCAGGAAAAGGTTACATGTAGTCTGTTGTAGAAGGGGGAGACAAGGAGGGAAAAAAAATTATGGGATGGCTTAACACCAAATATATTTAGCAGTAGAAATCTAAGAATGAGAGAGGAAAAAAAACTTGGTAGTGTCCAAAAATCAAGTCTGTTTCTGCTTTTAATTTCAAATTTCAAAATTGTCGTTCGTTCATTGGCCAAAGCCTTTTATATTCTTGAGAAAATTCAAGGGCTTGACGCCATTTGTAGAAGATAGTCCCGAGAGCAGGACGTTGTGTATTTCTGAAGAAAAGTGATTAGCCTTATTAAAGCAAATATATATGAAAGTATAGGCATCACAGTTCAGCCAGCAGTATATCTGGAATCTGCTATTCAACGTACCTGTGTTTTTTTCATTGAATTTCTGGTAAGACCGACATTATTCATATATCTTTTGTTTAAAAATGTGAGTGAGAGATGCTGCCATCACGACTGTAAGTAATCAGGTCCCAAGCTGATTTGTGCAGGGCCTGGAGGGGAATTAAGATAAAACACATTGCCAGTTTTGTAAATGCACATTTTTTTTATGAAATAAAATGTTTTCTTAGGTGACCAGAGGGACACAGCTCACCTATCCCATTGTATGGTAGAAAAGAAAGATTAATAATATTATTGCAGATGCAGTGCCGCCTTTGTAGGAGAGACATGTGAACAACACTGGTACACTGTGGAATGGATGTGCTAGATTGGTCCATTGGATATGACCCAGCTCTTTATTTCTTATGTATGCTCTTTTGTATATAACATACAGTCTAAATAAGATATCAAACAGGAGACATTGTTTCATTATTACAGGGTTTTATCTGGCACTAGTCCGGTGCCAGATTTCTATGGGAAAGCCGTTGAGGAGTTTTGGAGTCCAGTAGTGATAGGGATCGCCAGTTTCCCCCTATTACTTCTGGAGCAGTGGTCATTCGGCAGAAAGAATTCAGACAGTTCCAGTGGGCCAGATAAGTGAAATATCTGGTACCCTAACAGTACATCAGCTATAAGAGCAGCATACCCCTGTATTCAAGAAATAAAATATTTCCCTAGTGAAATTAACAGTGACATTATATTGTAAAGAGACTGGGAGTGATTAAAGAATCCCAAACAGCCATCCAGTGTTAGAAACCAGTAATAGACAGATTTTAGTAACACTAATAGTTTAATTTAACAGTATTTGTTTGGACACTTGTCCCTGTGGGTCTAAAATTTACATTTGTATATATCTTGAATTCTTTTCATTTTTAAAGTCCTGACCAGAAGAATACTAGGTTCAGGACCAATAAATCATACAGAAAATTATTAATTGTACAAATTTATCCGAGGTGTTATTTCCTTAATTATAGACCTTAATACTTGTTTGTGTAGAGGTGTATTATTGTTAAAGTACCATCACACCACACTTGCATATCCCTAGACATTAGACGTAGCTATCATTCATACTAGTCAAGAATAAGTCTGCTTGAGACCATAAGGTGGTAGCAGAAAGGTACCCTGATAATTCAACCCTAAATTTGTTAGAATCAGGGACCTTCACAACTGGCCTCATTCAGTACATTAAGGAAACATATCAACATCATTTCATAACATCAAAATCCACCACGATATCATCATACATCCAAAACTTTCTCTTAAAAAATGCACCATTCCAATAATGAATCGCAGAAATCCACCGGTGTCGTTCCTGTTTATCCAATTCCTTGTCGAAGTCATAATATTCTGAAGAATTCATCATCATCATCATTCCCTTTTAGTTCCTTGTGCAGCATCGGGCCACGAATGTTCCGGCACTGGTTTCAATAATCTTTTAATTACGTAGTTTGATCTCGCCATTCACATCCTTTTCCACCTTGCACGTCGTCAATCTCTTCTTTGCTTTTCCCACAATCCCAAATTTAGGTGTTTCAAATTCAAATGTAAAGACATCATAGAGATCTATTTCCGTAAATCGGCTATCGCTCATATGGGCAGATTTGAATTTGTTGTTGATGCAATGGTTAAATTTGCTTGTACTTTTACCGCAGCCAAATTATTTCTGTTATTAATGACATCCATCAGTCATAACTGACTATGGGAATGATGCACCCTTTTATCTGGTGCTTCTTTCGACGTGTTTTTGTTCTCTTCTGCTTGTTGTAAGAGCTTTTTTTCGCCCAATCTGAGGTGACGCCGTAGGGAGTCACGCCACTTGGAGCGATCAGTAGATTTAGTGCCCTAGATTCATAGAGAGTGACGCCAACTATGTAAGAATCGAAAACGAGGCTGAACGACGTAGACGCCATTTTCGGCCGGACAATACCAGGGCTAGCAGGTTAATAAGCGTCGAGTAAGCTTTTTTTTTTAAATTAATGAAGAAAAATATCCCGTTCAACCTCTGATGGGTTATAATTAGGATATATATTGTTTTCAATTCCAAATAATATGAACAATTGCCGATGAGAAAGTGGCATCACATTTGTCAAATCATTGTAAATAGGGACAATCACAATTATGCTAATACGTTAAATAAATAAACAAAATACAAACAAAATCAAGATGAAACTCTGAACAAAAATTATATTAAAATGGAGGGGTGTAAAGGCCTGGTGGTTCCAGTTATATTACTGACTTTAACAGATATTTAATTGACTTTCATCTGTTAAAAGTCATATGCATTGTAAGAACAGCATCAGACCTTCACATTCCCAGACAATAATATTAACATTTGTTCGTGATAAATATTGTTTGACTATATTATGCAGTTCCCTAGGTCTGTCTATTCTTAACACCTCTTCTATATTTATAAGACTATATAATATAAATTATATAATTGTATAATTATAATATATAAAATATCAAAAGTGTATAATAAAAATTTTATATTTGTAATATTTTATTAATATTTATTAATTATAATATCATGATAACAAAGTTATATAATATTATTATTATATAATAATAAAAATTATATAATATATAAACTATATATATATAGAAGCAGCAGTAGCGACCACCGGATACCTAGTACATAAAAAGAAAAAATGGATGAGAGAAGATACTTGGGATAAAATACAAGAAAGGAAAACAGCAAAACTTAAACTACTAGCGGCAAGTACACATAATGCAGTTGAATCTTGCAAACTAACTTATAACTTGTTAAATAAAGAAGTGAAGACAAAAACTCGAAGAGATAAAAGACATTTCATCAATGAACTGGCCGTAGAAGCTGAAAATGCTGCAAGAACTGGTAATAGTAGGTGCCTTTATCAGATTACAAAACAACTATGTCACCAGCCTACTGCTATGGAAACACCTGTTAAAGGTAAATTAGGGAATTCAATACCAACAGAAAAAGAACAAATGAAGAGATGGGCTGAGCACTTCATGGAGGTGCTAAACAGACCACCACCAACAGTAACACCTGATTTTAATAATGAAACACCCACAACCACCTTGCCAATAACTTGCGATGAATTCACGCTGGACGAGATCAAACAAGCCGTTAAAAGATTTAAAAATTTTAAAGCTGCTGGAGTTGACGAAATTTCAGGGGAAATGATTAAAGCAGTTATGACAACAACCTCTTGAGAATTTTAGATATTATAAATGAAGTATGGAGAGAAGAACAACCACCACAACAATGGAAAGACAGTATTATTGTAAAGTTACCGAAGAAAGGTGATCTATCAGACTGTAATAACTGGCGTGGTATATCTCTATTATCAGTACCTGGAAAATTATTATGTTGCATGATGTTAGAAGAAAGACTTAAATTGCATGCTGACGAAAAGATCAGAGAAGAACAAGCGGGTTTCAGGCCGAAACGATCATGTATTGATCAAATATTCACACTAAGAACAATTATAGAAGAATCAGTGGAAAGGCAATCGCCACTTATTATCACCTTCGTCGATTTTCAAAAAGCCTTTGATAGTCTATCATTGTGAAGATACTTACAATCTATGGTTTTCCAACAAAATATGTGAATATAATCAAAGCGCTATATGACAATGCAAGATGTTGTGTTAGAACAAATAAAGGGAATACAGAATGGTTTACAGTAGAAATAGGGGTGAAACAAGGCTGTATTATGTCACCACTACTTTTTGTAGCTATTGATTGGGTTATGAGAAACTATACCCACAATGAACAATTGGGTATAAAATGGACAAATGGAAAATTCCTGGGGGACTTGGATTTCGCAGATGATGTAGCATTCTTAAGTTCAACACCAAGGCAGTCCCAAGAAGCAATAAATAATTTGTGTCATCTCTCGATTAAAATAGGTCTCCAAATAAATGCCTCTAAAACTAAAGCTATGAACTTTTCTAACGAGACCTTTGATATCATCTTGAACGGGGAAAAAACTACAGAAAGTTGAAAGTTTCAATTATTTAGGCAGTAAAATGACTCAGGATGGTGACACAACAAGAGAAATCCATACTAGAATTGCTTTGGCAGCTAGCGCCTTCAATAGATTATCTAACATTTGGAAATTACGATCATTGAATATACATACCAAGCTTCGTCTGTTTAATTCAAATGTTATCTCAGTGTTAACATACGGCTGTGAGAGTTGGAAAATAACAAAATCATTGGAGAACAAGCTGAATACATTCGAGAACAAATGTCTTAGAAAACTCATGAACATCAGTTGGAAAGAATTCAAGACTAATCGACAAATAAGAGAAGACTCTAGGCAGAAATATGTCTCCGACTATATAAGGAAAAGACGATGGTCTTATATCGGTCATGTCCTACGAATGCAAAACAACAGAATACCACTACAGGCGCTCACTTGAGTTCCTGAGGGTAAGAGGAAAAGAGGAAGACCAAAAGAAACACTCAGAAGAACAATAATAAGAGAAGGAAGAACGTTGGGCCTAAATAATGTGCAAGAGCTAAGAGGAGTGGCGTCACAACGAACAACCTGGAGAGCACTGGTTTCTGCCTTATGCGCCGTGTTTGGTGCTTAAAGAATTTATTATTTATTATTATTATATATATATATAATAAAACTATAATAAAATCTCCGGTCCAAAATATGTAATTAGATTTTGTTAAAACTATCTGTACATAGTCGCATTTTTAATGCAAACATAAACTGATGTGATTATCTGGATCTAGTAAAACTGTCAGTGTCTACAACAGTCATTCACCAGTTTCTACATGTCAAACTAGGTAAATAGTTCAATTCGAAGGGAGTATGTTTTGCTAAGTGTTGCAACTCTAACGGAATATTTGTTGCTAAATAGTGGAATTCTAACGGAATATAAAATTCAACGGAGTATGTGTTAAAAATCCACGCTACTGATTCGTTTCAATAAACCGGTAAGTAAACTAGTTTTCTTCTTTTTGTTTTGTTAGTTGAAATACAAATAATAGTACAAATATGTGCTACTGTATTTGCATCTAATTTTATTTCAAATTATTAGCTAACCTAAACGAAAATGCAAATTGGGTCTGAAACTCGCGATTGGGTCCATTTTCCTGCAATACGGGTACGGCCGAAAATGGCGGCCAAATTTTAGTTGGCGTAACTCTCTATGAATCTAGGGCACTAGGTAGATTCGTCCTCCCATGTTGCTGGATTTACGTCCAGTGCCTTCATATCTCTCTTGCACACATCTCTGAGCCTCCGCTGCGGTTGCCCGTCTGCTCTTTTGTCATCTGCCAGTTGTCCGTAGAAAATATCTTTGGGAGTGCTATCATCTTCCATGCGGCAGACATGACCAAGCTAGCGTAGTCTGCGCTGTCTAAGCAGTGTATACATACTTTGAAGGCCAGCATGAGACAGCACCTTCTTATTATTGCATGGTGCAATGTGTTCTGTCCACAGTTCGGGTTTGACCCCAATCCCCAATGAACCCAAGAGGGAAAGTGGACAGTGAAGGGACAGCACCTAATTAACTGGGGGCTGCCCAGCTTGAAGCGGGCGGTGGCTATCTAGTGAGATTCTAGAACCCCTCCCACAGTTGGAAGTAGCCGCTTGCGCCAGGCCAAACGTCAGCTAGGCGAGATGCTTATAACCAGTAATTGCTCCTTTCCGTGCTGTGCTGACACCACATGGTGAGTCTGGAGCAGTGGTTCCCAAAGTGGGCAGTACCGCCCCCCTGGGGGCTTTGGAAGGATCTAAGGGGGCGATACGGAAAAAATGGGCCAGAGGGGGGCGTTCAGTACTAAACAGTGGGCGTTTGGTAGTAAGGGGGGTTTAGGATTTGACAAGCTAAATTCAGTACGTGCAGGGGAGAAAGGAATTGTGGATTTGAGAGACAGCATCAGTGAAGTGGGGACGATGTGGATGGTTGTTTTACTAGGATCATTAAGCAGGGCATAGTTTCGTCTATGCGTGTCGTTCTGAGCTCAGGTAACCGTCCTGACCATAAACGGTAATCGGGAACTGCTAGGAAAGGGCGTTAACCAAACACCTATTGTCCATTCGTTCAATCCTGAAGGAAAAGAAATGATCCGTGCCGATGGCATGGACGAAATTAGATACCTGCTGGTGATTCAGAAAGTACCAGCTTTGCTTTGTTGCGGAATTTATTGTCTCAGTATTTGCGGGGGCTAGTGGTAACTAGATAATCGCAGATTGGTAATAAATAAGAGAAAAGTTCAAGGAAGCAAGTTTTTAACGGTACTTGGCAGTAGAAATCAGTCTTTGAACCTCTGAACCGGCTTTCCTACCTTACATTCAGACTTTCATAAATCGACTGGCGCGATGTACGTTTCCCGTCTATTTCAACTTTGCGCTGGATATGAGCAACACCAACAAACTTTCTCAGCTTTTCTTGAGAACAGTGGTTTCAAATAAGCGTGTACCGGGAATCAAACAATTTCATTCTGTCGATAAGGTAAGTTTTCTTACTTATATTTTTTGTTTGTTTGCACAGAGCTAGCATCAGTTTTACTAACATTAATTATTAATTAAGCAGATACATTTTGATACAGATTTGCCGTATATTGAATATTGCTGTTCAATCCATTATATTACATCCTTTTAATTTGTTACCGGGATCTCCACACTTTGTAGTTAGGCTACTGTCTCCCAATTTTTGAATCTGAAGACCTATCAATATAGTGCATTATTTTATATTTTGTTCATATTAAATAACTATTATTATACTTTATGAAATGATTATTGGGTTACTTCAGTGTTGGCGTGGCTGTTGCTATTTGTGTTTTTTTTTCTGATTGTTGCATTTTTCTAATTTATTTATGGCTGTGGTTAAGAAACTTTATAAAATAGAAGAGTAAACTGGTAAGAACATCTGTGTCAACATTTTTGTAAAGCCACTTTTAAATCAGTTTTTGTTGTTTACTCGACGAACATTTTCCTATCTGCAAAATTATATAATCAATTCTCTGTTCCAGAATACAGAACAAATATGGCAAAAGCAGAACAAACCAAAAAGAAGTGCAGACAATACAGTGTGGAATATCTTAAATATGGATTTATTCCAGCACTAAATAACCAACAACTGCCAATGTGTCTATTATGTGAGAGGGCCTTTTCAATGAGGCGATGAAACCTTCCAGACTACTTGAACATTTGAAAAAAATTCACCGAGATAAAACAGATAAATGTTTGACATATTTTCAATCACTTCGTGAAAACTTTCAGAAACGTAAAACTGTTCGTTACATGTTTGTCAAAACTTCACAACAAAGCTGTGATGGTTTGCGAGCTTCATACAAAATTTCATTACTGATAGCTAAATCTGGAAAGTCTCACACAATCGCAGAAAATTTGATTTTGCCAGCTGTAAGGGAGTTTGTGAGTACAGTTATGCATAAGTCACCTGAACAAATAATTAAAGCAGTTTCGCTCAGCAATACCTCTGTTCAAAGAAGAATAGATGAAATGGCTGAGAATGTTGAAAATACGTTGTGCAACATACTTAGGACAACAGAATTTGCATTGCAGTTGGATGAATCAACTTTGCCGTGCAATGAATCTTTGCTTCCTGCCCTATGTTCGCTTCGTAAAAGATGAAAGCTTGGTTCAAGAGTTGTTATTTGCTAAGCAACGAGTAACTGATACAAAAGGAGAGTCAATATTTCGTGTAGTAGAGACATTTTTCAAAGAGAAGGACATTCCGCTTACTAACATTCTTGCTTGTGCAACAGATGGGGCACCATCAATGATAGGTAATTACCGCGGGTTTATCGCTTTCTTAAAAGAAGCTGTACCCGGTCAATTTAAAATACACTGTAATTCACAGACAACATCTTGTCGCAAAAAATCTAAGTGATCGGCTTCACAAATCATTAAATACTGGTATCACAGCGATTAACAAGATTAAGTCCCATGCTCTCAGTTCTTGACTATTTCGAGAGCTTTGTACTGAGAATAATGAACAGTTTGAACGTTTGCTGGTGCACACAGATGTCAGGTGGCCCTCAAAAGGAAATTGTCTGAGACGCTTTTATGCTCTTTTTGAAACTGTGGTAGAATTCTTCAAAGACTTACATGCTTCGCCCAGTACAGAACTAACGAATATCAGGCATGACATTGCATATTTGTCAGATTTATTCACAAAGTTTAACGAAATAAATCTACAACTGCAAGGAAATAGTATTAATCTTATAAAAGTCAAATCTGTCGTCTCCACGTTTCTGGCCAAATTAACGCTATTCAAACGTAATATTGGCCGTCGCGAGTTAATCCAATTTCCCAGCCTCTTAGAGTTGGAAGAGAAAGACAATATACCAGAGGATAATCTTCAAGTATACTGTGCACACCTAGATATACTGCATAAAGACATGTCTCGGAGGTTTCAGGATCTTCTTTTGATCACGATTCCAGACTGGATAATAAATCCATTCCTGGACACGTGCAGTGAGGAACTAGGAAGGGTGGAAGAGGAACTGATATCGCTACAAAATGACGTTGAGCTTAAGCCAATGTTCAAAAAATCATATCAAGACTTTTGGTTGCAGAAAGAAATATCTGAACGCTACCCTGCAGTGTGGGTAAAGGTTAAGATGTTCTGTATTGCCTTTCCAGCATCGTATTTAGTAGAGCGTGGTTTCAGCGCGGTTGTCCAACTTCTTTCGAAGCAGAGAAAAAGACTAAAGATTACTGAACGTGGGCATCTGAGACTCCTAAGTAACTTTCAGCCTGATGTTGAGAAGCTGATATCACTACACCAGGCACATCCATATCACTGAAGTTAAAAATGAAGTAAGTTTGCTACTAATTTACTTTCGCATACTGCTGTTTGTTTTACTGCATTAAGTAATTAAGTTTTTCTTGTTAAATTAAGTTAATAAATAAGCGTTTCTGTAGCTTTATATTCTTATTCTTCTTTGATCCATAACCACCAACCGTCAAAGCAGTCAGCGGCCATCACGCCTGGTGGCGTCTTGTAGGGCAGCAACAAATTGATTCCACTTTGCTCGGTCGGCGGCCATCCTTCGTACAGTGCCCCAACTGTGGTTCATTCTTTGCATCTCAGCTTCCACAGTTCTCCGCCAAGTTGTTTTTGGTCGGCCTCTCTTTCGCTTTCCCTCGGGGGTCCATAGCATAGCTGTTCTTGTGATGGTATCAGGGTCCCTTCTGAGGACGTGGCCAACCCAACTCCAGCGTCTGCCAGCTTTGATGGTGTGCATGTCCTCCTGGTTACTCCGAATAAGTAGTTCTTGGTTGCTGATGGTAGCTTTATATTAGAATGTGATAAATTGAGCAATTAGTTGTCACTATATTAACAGTTGCTCTTATTTTTCACTCTTTACATTTTTTTAATGTACTGTGGGGAAATGCAGGGGGGCGCTGGGGACATGCCCTGGGAGCCAAGGGGGCGGTGACCCAAAAAAGTTTGGTAAACACTGATCTGGAGTGTCTTCTCCAGGGCATGTTATATGGAGAAAGTCAATACAGTTTGATACCAGCGATGTAGCAGGAGTTTCCAGAATAAGGTTGAATCAACATTAGACTGTTTTAGAGACTGCGACTCCGGATTTATCCTCAGAAGCCCAGGAGCTGGACCTGGTTGTCAGAGGCTATTTGAGGCGCGTGCCGTAGCAATTTTTATCTGCAGTGGGAGCTTATCCCCATTACAACTCCCGCCTATGACAACCGTTGGGAACAGACTTTTGATATGGCCATTCTAAAGTAATATACACAATTTTACTTCTTTATTTCCTACGAGTGCTTTATAACATACCTTTATATTTGTTTCATATTAATTTACAATAAATATGACAATTGTTTCATCATTTAATTTAAATGCATTTTTGCCTCGTTTTGGCGAGGCGCGCCTCGTTCACCCTAAACACAGGGTCCGTCGGTTATATTAGGACGCATGTCCAAATTAATAAAGGACCTTTTGGTCTGGTTTATTGTCTATTATTTTTAATTGTTTATTTGATAATGTACCTGCTTGTGATATACTAGTGTTATCAGTTACGACTTACCACGTAAGCCTTTAGACTGATTAATTACTGTAAAAAAATGAAATAATGTAACTTGGTACTTGATAGAAAAGAACTTATTTGTTTTTAAATAAATCTTAAATATTGTAAAAACAAAATTACATTTCTAATTAAAATAATTCCAGTGCTGCCAACATTTAAATAACACAAATGTGTTTATATTTTGAGTAAAGACCAAGGTGTTCTGACGTCACACCGTTGTAAAATTTTGGTTATTTTTTATTTGTTTCATTTAAAAATTTTAGATTTTTTTTAAACTTTAAATTAACCCTTAAAATGTGTGGGGGAAAAAAAACAAAACAACTGGAGCAGCGAAGCAGTTAGAATTATATGTTTATTACAAATAAGGGAGGGAAACCTGAGGCCTGTAAACAGTAAATTAATATGAAACAAATATAAAGGTATTTTATCAGGCACTCGCAGGAAATAAAGAAGTAGAACACCAGACAACAGAAAAACAACAGACATGAGTGGCTTACCCAGGATTTGAACACTGGACCTTCCGTGCGACAACCCCGCCTAGCCATGCAAGCGAATCACACTATCCGCTCTGCCATCTACGCATCATCAAAAAATGATGTTTCAATGGCAGGTCAATAGTGCGAACCACAATACACGACACCAGAAGTCCTCCATGGGCAGTTCAGCCTATTAATGACGCAATCACTTCTGTTGTATTTGCGTCAAGCCCATGGAGGACTTCTGGTGTCGTGTATTGTGGTTCGCACTATTGACCTGCCATTGAAACATCATTTTTTGATGATGCGTAGATGGCAGAGCGGATAGTGTGATTCGCTTGCATGGCTAGGCGGGGTTGTCGCACGGAAGGTCCAGTGTTCAAATCCTGGGTAAGCCACTCATGTCTGTTGTTTTTCTGTTGTCTGGTGTTCTACTTCTTTATTTCCTGCGAGTGCCTGATAAAATACCTTTATATTTGTTTCATATTAATTTACTGTTTACAGGCCTCAGGTTTCCCTCCCTTATTTGTAATAAATGTTTGTACAATACCAAACCTACTGTCATGAAATATTCTAATCCACATATATAAATTATCAAGTAAATATAAAGCCTAACAAATAAATTCTAATAAAGAAAAGAGCAATGGTAAAATAACAGTGCTGTCACAAGGAATGTACTCGAAATCCCCTTGGTTTTATGCTTCGTCTGCAAATTGTAACGCTTTCACGTTGATAGTAAAAGCCTACTATATTATTACCGCTTTCTTCAATGAAAAGTGTGCTGTATTTCTTGGAAAAACATTGAGAGGCCCTGCGTAATGACCTAAATTAATCCTAACATTAATTATATTACGTTACCAAAACGAACGAACAGATGGACAAAAGGATAGCGAGAAGGGAGAGGCAGAAAGCCGAACACTAAACACGCTTCGCGCGATACGCAAATGCTGCCATCACGCGTGTAAGTCTACATGCACTAATTTTTTTTCAGACGGACAGTGATAAAATACACTACCCTTTCCCAGAGTTAGGTTTATAAATCATAACAGACTCTTATTAGAAAAGATAACAATAGATGGGTTTACGTTTGAACACATAACAGTACCCAGACAGCACATCTTCGAAACAGGAGGTAGAAGAAATTGCATATTTTGAACGCAGCCACGTAGCTCCTTTAAATTAGTATTTTTGGGTTCCTTAGGGCTTGCTGACAAATAATATGTAAAACGTTACGCAAATAGTCCAGGAATTAATAAATTATACCCAAAAATAAAATATTGGGGGTGCCTGACAGCATAAAATCATTTCTGCTCATAAGATTTTTTTTTAACGTGTTTGAAAAAAATTTACGTTACAGAAATAGCCTACCATGTAAACTCCAAATTGATTGGAGCGCAACAAATGAAAGCCTAACCACGATTGGTCGGGCTATAAATACTATCTTGGTTGTTAGGGGAGACGGGAAAAGATAACATTTTTTCAAACACTTGTCGAAACGTGGCTCATTGGCCAGTCTCGCTGATATACACACTTGGGAGCGTTAGTTCGAGACCACTTGTTAAAATGATACTGATAAAGCATCAGTGCGTTGAAGCCAGCAAAAAATTTACTCAATAAAAGCCTGGAAGTTAAGCAGATCCCAATTTGTGCCCTAAATGTCCAGAATTCATGCTAATCAACCTATCACATATAAACAAAATACATCCAATATTACCTCAATCCCCCAAACCACACAAAACCATCCCCAATCCATATCCAATAATCAAACATCCATAACACACATATACTAACCTATTCCCCCCCTATCTTACCCTCCACCCCATCACCCTCCATCCCTCTTTATACTTCTCTCCCTACCCCCTTCCATTCCATTCCCCCCCCTACCCCATCCCCATTCATCAAATCCACTCCCTCCCACCATCATTCCTATCCTCTTCTACTACCCCCAACTCTTTACCACCATTCCACCCTACAAACCTCATCCTCATCATAATTCCACCCCTATCATCCCTCCCATAAATATCATACAATATCACCTATACCCCTCCCCACACCCAACTAACATCCTACTCCTTACCCACCAACAATCAAACCTTTCCCTATTACAATCATTACATCTCCTCCCATTACCTCTCAAATCATCCACCCTCTACTTCCCTCCACCACCAATTACAAAAACTCACACCTATCTTATACACCATCTCCCCCTCTTCTCCAACTCTCCTCTTCTACCAAACCATCCTCCCAAACATTGAAGACTAAACTGGATGAAAAAAATACCAACAGAGATGAAAAAATAACCAGTATTAACCTCTTTTACTACACAACTGACACACATAGAACATTTGTAATAATATATGTCACTACAATATTCATATTAAATACATTCTGTACATAACTTGTAATTTAATTGATTGTGATTCCTGGTTCCCTTGTAGTTGAATCAGGACACATATTCATTCATGCCAGTAATGAATACATATTGTTATTTGAAAGTTTATCAGTGACTCTTTTAACATATCTTTGTAGAGTGTTATATGTATGTGAGTGTCACAGTGTTGTCAAGAGTAGTGGATTAAATTAAATTGTTTATCTGTCTGTTGTTGTGACTTACACTTCACCATACTCATACCCTAGACACATAACTTAGCATCACAACTATTCCAGAATTAATTCTTGACATATAGATGTGGTAGCAAGTAATATCTATAATACACTACTCTTAATAGATATAGATAACACAGTCCGTGTTCCCTAATAATATTTTAACAACTTCAACACCCCTACCCAAGATATAGGTAAGCTATTTTCCGCTCAGTCAGTACACTAAGAGGATTAGTTACAGTATTTATAACATACACCACTTCACCACACCGTATCTGTGGTCCACTGTCTTCAGTCTACTATCATTTACTGACACAGTATTAAGGTCCTAAGGGTCTTGTTGGATTCGGCCTATACTGCTTGATAGAAATACAACAGAAGTGATTGCGTCATTAATAGGCTGAACTGCCCATGGAGGACTTTTGGTGTCGTGTATTGTGGTTCGCACTATTGACCTGCCATTGAAACATCATTTTTGATGATGCGTAGATGGCAGAGCGGATAGTGTGATTCGCTTGCATGGCTAGGCGGGGTTGTCGCACGGAAGGTCCAGTATTTCAAATTCCTGGGTAAGCCACTCATGTCTGTTGTGTTTTTCTGTTGTTGGTTCTACTTCTTTATTCCTCCGAGTGTGCCTGATAAATACTACCTTTATATTTTGTTTCATATTAATTTAGAATTTGTGCTCCGGCTCCGGCAAAAATTCCTGACACTCGGAAACACAATTTAAAAAAAAAATAAGTTTTGGCACTATTAAAACTATTTTCCCTGTGTCAAGTGACTTATAAATCTATGAATCCGCTAGCTGTTTAGCAATCTAGTGCGATATCAAACTGCGAGGTCTTTTATATTTGAACATACGTCCTAATATAACACTCTGATCTGTCGGCTGTGCTGATCGAAGCGAGCCACTTCAAAATTACACAAAACACATAATTAAAGAAAATATCTGCATAAATAATATTGCACATGTTTGACATTTTGTTGTTGCAAAATTCTGGCAATGTGTTTAATGAGGTTATTGCCCTTAGTCCGTTGTGTTTACTGCCAGTCTGTTAGTACAGATGGTACGAAAACCTTTAGGATTTTAAAGGCGCCGATGTTTATCTTCTTCTTGGACGTAAGTAAATTAATAATGACACTGAAACATTATGCATATATTAGTTTTGTTTTCTATATTGACACCGTTGCTGGTTTCTTTAACTCTGAGTAATCCACATTTGCTATAAAGAGCACAAAACAAATGTCTATGTTAGAGAGAAGATAAACACCTATGCAGGCCACCAAGAACCACTTTTGTCAACAGTGAAACGTCGAAAGCTTGCCTGGTTTGGGCATGTAACTCGTCATGACTCCCTTTCAAAAACGATCCTTCAGGGAACAGTCGAAGGTAAACGGAGAAGAGGAAGGCAGAGAAAATCCTGGGCTGATAACATCAAAGAATGGGCAGGACACGGTCTTTCCACACTTGTACGCATTGCTGAGGATAGAGAGCAGTGGAGAACCCTGTCTGCTGATGCTTCCACCATGGCACCCCTACGACCCATGACCGGTTACGGGCTGAGATGATGAGATGATGAATCCACACTGCCATGCAGATTTTAGTGAAAGGATTCCAATCTAAAACCACCGCTCCTATTGCTTGTGACCAAGTTTAATGTCAGCGCATAAACATATTAAATATTATTTTATGCGTCCATACATAATATACAGCAGTGTCAGTTAAGTCACTCACATCGATACGGCATTAAATAAGAATTCAGAGACGCAGTAATAAGGGGTAGGCTAAGGGGTTGAAATGAATAACAGTGGGCCGTGTGTTCAATACGGCCTCAGAAAAGAATTCAGAGATGCAGTAGCCTAATAAGGGTTAGAGTTGGTTTTGGAATCTTAAATCTAACCCCAATCTTAATCCTAACCATATTGACGTGGGCAACCTATTTGGATGGCATCGAAGAATATGTCCCAATATTTTTCATCTCAACCGTGTAGGCCTACGTGTTTGGAACTCAAACCCTAATCCTAACTCTAACGACGTAGGTGACTTAAGTAGCCACTGAATTGGTAGATATCTGGGTCACATCGGACATAGACCTAGGTCCAACTTTACTTCATTTCAACCTATTCACTTCTTGAGCAAGTCATTGATTGGAGTGTCGGGTTGAAATGAACCAGATTGGGATGTCTGTTCGGTTGAAATGAAAATAGTGGGACATATTCTTCGATGCCATCCAAATAGGTCACCCACGTCGTTAGATTTAGGATTTCTAACCCTAACCCCTTATTACTGCATCTCTAAAATCTGTTTTTTAAAGGCTGTATTGAACACACATCCCGCTGTTATTCAGTTCAACCGCAGTGTTATTTATATTATAACATTGTACGAAAAAAGCTAATTTTACTTCACATATCTTCCTCAAGTGCCATGCCAGCTGGCATTGGTGATTATGTTGCTACACAACTTCCTATCCCAAGTGCTTTTTATCAATTATGTTGACTTCCATAAATCAAGAAGCAATCCACTTTTTTTTTGGGCTTGTTATGAGAAGAAGATTGCTGGAATATATTATAACAACAGGTAAGATTGAAGGAAAAAGAGAGCAAATACTGGACAGTTTGACATCGTGGCATGAAAAGAAGTCAACAGCAGAATTGATAAATTGTACTGGGGACAGGAAGTTGTGGAGAGACATGATCTCCTACACCACTAGGCACGGTACTTGGAGAAGAAGAAGAAGAAGTTGACTTCATCTGAATCACAAAATAAGGTAACACATGTGATTTCTCCAAAATGGCTATCAGTAAGTGATACATAGCCGGAGTCAGTTTTCTGCATGCATGGTCTTTTTTTTATCTGACCTTACATTTTCTAAGACAACAACCAAAAAGCTACAGACTACTATACATGGATGCTTGCATAGAATAGAAGGATTGAAGTGGTATGGCAAGATCACATGTGGAAATAATGACAAGAATCAGACAGGCCCAGTTGAACGAGAGATGAGAAGAAGACACTGGAGATGGAAAGGACACACATTGAGAATACCTGTTGATATCATCACCAGGCAGACCTTATTCTGGAATGCCCAGGGTAAGAGGCAGAATAAGACCAAATGGAGAAGAGAACTGGAGACACATGAAGGGGATGAAGAAGACATGAAAAGACTTTGAGCAGACGTCACGTGACAGAAAGACTTGGCATAAGTTTGTTGAAGGCCTATGCTCCTTGGCGGGTTGAAATATGAAAGGAAGGAAGGAGTTACAATTTGTGACACAGTGTTACAATTATGAATAGCATACCTGAAGTTGGTCTTATGCATGCATGCTCTTTTTTGTCTGGATTTCATCTGGTGATATAGCATTACGATTACCACATTAATGTTAGGATTCCCAATTCATTAAAAGAAATAATGTCAAGAATTATTTTGAAAAAGCTTGACAGGGTAAAAACGAGGGTTAGGATTTGTGTTAGTCATTATTGTTTTGAGATTTGTGGTCATATATTATTTGCAAAAAGAAAACAGAATGGAGCTGGCATCCTTATTAAATTAAAGAATAGAATCCACTCTTTGGCAACCGGCATTGGCAAGTACTGCAATAACTTCAATGCTGAAGCAGAAACCCAGAAACAGGCAGCAGAAGCTTATTGAGTGCAAAGCCCATGCAGAAAACAGATGCCCTCTCAGTAATAACAACACTGAAGAGCCACCATGCTAAAGGGTTGAAAGATCTGAACTAAATTGAAAGCCTGGCCAAATGCTTCAACAAGTGTACAGTCAAGTGGATACCAGCACATTACAACATTCCAGGCAACGAAGAGGCACAAAGGGTGCCAAGGAAGTTGGAGCGCTACAACAGCACAGTATAGGGGCAACTTATGAAATGGCACAAACAAATGTAAAAGCCACATTCAAGTTCTAATGGGAAAGAGAACACCCAGGCCATATTATAAATGATGCCTATTATCAGGTATCTAGGCAAGACCAGGTCATAATTTTCCGGCCAGGCATTGGACACAACAGTTTGTGGTACCATCTGTACTACAAGTGTGCAGCTGGTCTCCGCACATGTGGCACCAGCCCCATGACAACCGAACATCTCCTGCAGTCCTACCCAACTACAGCAGTGAACGGAGTAGCATATGGCAACAACCTACTTCTCTCCACGAAAAACTGTTTGGAGATGTCAGGAACTTTGAGGTGACTACTGCCTTTATCAGAGTCATCCATGTAAAAGTCTGAGGGTGAACGAGGAAGAAGATTAAGAAGATACGTAAAAAAATGGCAATTTATAAAAATTTTATAATTTCTCAAAACCACTCTTGCTGAAATATTAATATACCTTTAGGTTTATCCAATTTACCTTTATTGTTGACAAGAACAAAGCCTTACGGCTGATGTGGTCCTTAATGTTTTATATCCAATTTTTGTTTGGAAATCATTTGCGCTGGACATTGTTTTTCAGTAAAATAAAATCTACTTCGCTCTTTATAACAGTATTAAGATATAAACAGAGATGTCTTAGCAACATAAAATAAATTACAAGGCAGCCGCGTCCTTAGTAATACTGGCTAGTATCAAGAAAAGACAACTCTATTTGTTTCGAGGACGGGTGGTCATTATCCGCACTGGAATATTCTCCACACGTGCATTTAAAGATATTTTTTCCCAGTGTTGTAGCGTCTAGATTTGTGGAACATAAACTTCGTCAAACATTTCTTTTGCATTCTTGGGGCTGCCTTTTGGCCATTCTCTCGAACTCATGAAGGATTGGAAGATGAAGCGAGTGCATTAACTAAGTGGGAATTGAAGGGAGACAGGTAATGGAGAGAGCTTGAGGAAGGCTCAGTGAAGAATCTGATGGTATTGCCTCCCCTGCTTTGCAATAGTGGTCCAACAGTGGCCAAAACTCAAGAGTATCTAATACGGGCTTCAAAGGTATCTGCATTTGCACAAGGTTACTCTTGGCAGAGATATAGAAAGAAGGGTGATGACACTTCTATTACAAAGGGAGTCTTCACAAGATATTCAGAATAAGCGAGAACAATACTGCTTTGGCTGAGTATGTTAACTCTCTAATTCTGTCGACGCTTTTGTGAAAGATTTAAGCACTTCTTAAGTTCAGCTCGTTTTAGCCCCCACCCCTCATTTACTCAGTGGAATTCTATTATTTTAGTATAGCACTGTTTAGAGTGTGTGTAGTAATTTGACTGAGACAAATATGCAGTAACTTTAAAAGGATTAAATCGAAGTTAAATTTGTAACATTACAAATAACAAAATTTAATGATCACTTTAGGTTTTAACAGTTGGAAATAATTTGAATAGTTATGGATCAAGAAAAGTTATCATCACAGTCTTTAGGGAATGTGAGATATTACAAGAAGTTCAAGTGGCGGCATATATTTGAACTTAGCTGCCAATGACGGTTCTGCTCCTTCTTATGGGTTGGTTCTTTTCACTCTGCTCACACTCGTCTCTGATCAAGGTTGTTGGGGGTAGCTCGTTTCCCAGAAACGTCAAGGAGAGTCTACCACGTGCGTCCTTCGTCTTAAAGCTTAGTCCACGGTTCCCTTCTTGTTCCAGAGATAGTACTTTCTGCTGGTACCACCAATAACTATGGTAAAGAATAGAATGAAACGCTCTTCTGAGTATGCCGTTTTCCACCCCATAGTTATGGGTTCCTATCTTCCCATATCACCATCCCAATTACTCAGACTTTACCCTCGATGAGAATTAAATTTAATCCCTCGGGATAAAACTTCCTTTACATTTAAATAGAATATCTTTAGCTTTACATGACATTTAAAAGAAAAGGTTAATAATACAGAAAGAGTCTGTTTACAAAATACATCTCCACTGATTGAAAAGTGTTTACAATATAAATTGAAAATGTTTTCATTTATGTTTTACACTGATTGAAAAGTTTGAAACTTCCATTACTTTAAAATGAATATTTTCACATAGACATTTACACTGGTTTAAGCTTGAAAACTTACATTAATTTTAAATTGACTATGTTTATAGGCCTAAGAAAGGAAATTTAAAAGAGTGCACAAATTATAGAGGAATAATGTTACATCAGTGCCAGGAAAAGTATTAAATAGGATTATCCTTGAGAGATTAAAAGAGTCCTTAGGCAAGAAACTGAGAGATGAACAAGCAGGTTTTCGACAAAACAGATCCTGTACAGACCAGATAGCCACTTTGAGAATAATAGTTGAACAAAGTCTGGAATGGAATTCACTATTATACATAGGATTTGTGGACTACGAAAAGGTATTTGACAGTGTAGACAGAGAATCACTTTGGAAATTGATGAGGCATTATGGAGTTCCCCTGAAGATCATTAATTTAATAAAGAAAACATATGAAGACATGACATGCAGAGTTCTTCATGAAGGACAGCTTACAGAACCTTTTGGGATAAGAACAGGAGTGCAACAGGGATGCCTCTTGTCTCCATTTCTTTTCTTATTAGCAATAGACTGGGTTATGAGAACATCAACAACACACAACAGAAATGGAATCCAGTGGACTCTGACCAAGCAGTTGGATGATCTGGATTTTGCTGATGACTTGGCTCTTCTGTCCCTTAACCGTAATCAGATGCAGGGCAAATTGAAAACACTCGATGAGAGGTCACAGCAATTGGGTCTGAAAATACACAGGGAAAAGACAAAGATAATGAGAATAAATGCAGGTAATGAAAACAGGGTTGAACTTGAAGAAGCACCAATACAAGATGTAGAATTGTACACATATCTTGGCAGCAATATAGACAAAGTTGGAGGGACAGACAGTGATATCAAAATAAGAATACAAAAAGCAAGAGGAGCTTTCATTGCATTGGGAAATATATGGAGATCAAGAGAAATCGGATCCAACACGAAAATAAGAATCTTCAACTCAAATGTGAAGTCAGTCCTATTGTTTGGCTCTGAGACACAGAGAACAACAAAGACAACAACCAAAAAGCTAGACTTTCATAAATGGGTGCTTGCGTAGAATAGAGGGATTAAAATGGTATGACAAGGTTACCAACGTGGAACTGATCACAAGAACTAGACAAGTGCCAGTGGAACAAGAGATGAGAAGAAGACGATGGCGATGGATAGGACACACACTGAGGAAACCTGCTGATAGCATTACAAGGCAGTCCTTGTTCTGGAACCCCCAGGGCAAGAGAGGCAGAGGTAGACCAAGAAGCACATGGAGAAGAGAGCTGGAAACAGAGATGAAAATGATAAGGAGAACATGGAAAGAACTTGAGATGATGGCACGGGACAGGAGGACTTGGCATGTGTTTGTTGAAGGCCTATGCTCCTTTGGGATATATATATATATATATGTTAGTTCACATGTTAGTAACGAAATATAGAATGAAAGTGCTCTACTTACGCCAATCTTGGCTACAGACTTGTTGCTCAGATGAATAAAAGAGACGAGTCAGTCTCTTACATGCGTCTGGGGTGTCTTTAATTTGACAATAGATTCCCTCTCTGACTCCGTGTGTTTCTTCAGTTTCCTTGTCCTGGTGTTCCTTATTAAAATGTAGAGATTTTCTGTGCTTTGTAAGTCTTATTTTGGTTCTCCAATAAAAGGTCCGGTTAAAAAAAGGAATTATGAATCTAGTCTTCACTCTGGCGAGGTCTGATGTTGTCTTGGCGAGCGTGAAATTTACAGTGAAATAAAACTGCGAAATGGTCAGACTATATTTCTACCTTCTCACGCATTGTTGTTATGAATCTAATCAGAAAGATCCAATCATTTCAAATCATGCAGATAGGGTGTGATATTTTCAAAATAGTCCCACGTGAAATAAGGTGCGTGCTTGCAAAGGTCACGTATTACCATATGTGGACATCTGATGCCTTGCATACACTCTCACAGGCAGATCGGTAGACACACATGACAACATGGGTAAGCTGCAATACTTATTACTTTATTAAAAGTAATGTTGGTGTATCAAGGATGACCCGGAAGCGCTTATGTCACACTTGTCTGCCCACATGTGTCACACAGACTGTAATCTCGTTATCTGTCGTATGAGTACGCAAAAACTCCGTGTTTGCCCAGCTTGTTAACAAACGAGTCGTCTTATCAGCGGTTCAATCTAAACACGCCGGCGACTACTTATCTCAGTTGCTCACCGCAAGCCAGGATGACCGGGTAACAAACAGGTGACATCACAGAGAGGAGTGTCGAATGATTTGATAAAATCAAATATCTGCTACTTAGCAGAAAAATAACGAAGAAAGAAAGAAAGAAAAGTGCGATACCTGAGAGCACATAATAAAAATCAGTACCACAAATGTACTGATACTGCCGGAGAGAAACAAAGATCTATAGGGGCCGTCCCGTTTTGTCACACAAATAACAAAATTTAATAATCACTTGAGGTTTTAACAGTTGGAAATCCCAACTAACATAATTACCGATGTATGTTACGTCGGTCGATCTCACTCAAAATAGTAACTAGCGCCAGAAAAAAAAGTGCGCAACGCACGGTGTGCAACTTGCGCGGCGTGGGTGTTATACAGGGTGTTTATAAAGTCGCTGTGCAGTGAATTTGAAAAATATTTTAGAAATTACGTCACGAATGATGCAAATTTACGTCATGATATTCTGTGTTCCAATGCTGTGTTCCACAATCCCGTGTGCAGCATTACACAACAAGCCCCAATTGAAAACCACATTTCTGGTGACGTAGTCTCGTCCGGGCGTAAATTTCACTGCACAGCGACTTTATAAACACCCTGTATAAAATAAATACTTTGGTTTTTTTTTTTTTTTTAAATATTCTTTCACGAAGTTAGTAGTGCTCGGCAAAGAAAAAGTGCGTAAACTAAAAATTGGTGTGCATGAGCCCTCACCCAATGTACAAATCATGAAAACTTGAAAGTTTTTGTGAAAACCACTTATCATCAGGGAACACTCTTTGAAAACATTCCATGCACTTTCACGCGAAATGTTGTCATCAAAGAACTTTTAAATTGAATCTAAAATAACATAATTCTCGCCGTGTGTACGTTGGTCACAGCTGAGAAATGCAACCGTGTTGAAAAATTGTATTGTTCCCATTTAATATACTCTCCCGAAAATAGTTACAATCAACAAAGAAAAGCGTTCGAATGACGGTTTTCGTGAACAGTTTGATTACACTGTATAATGGAAAGAAACCAAAAACACTCTAAGAATGTACTTCTATCTGCTCATCCGGGAACGGAAACAGCACACTATAATAAAAAAACCCGTCATGTTTGACGGCTTATTGCTAGTAATTTGAATAGTTATGGATTAAGAAAAGTTATCATCACTGTCTTTAGGGAATGTGAGATATTACAAGAAGTTCAAGTGGCAGCATATATTTGAACTTAGCTGCCAACGACGGTTCTGCTCCTTCTAATGGGTTGGTTCTTTTCACTGCTCCCGCTCGTCTCTGATCAAGGTTGTCGGGGGTAGCTCGTTTCCCAGAAACGTCAAGGATAGTCTACCACGTGCGTCCTTCGTCTTAAAGCTTAGGCCACGGTTCCTTTCTTGTTCCAGAGATAGTACTTTCTGCTGGTACCACCAATAACTATGGTAAAAAAAAATAGAACAAAACGCTCTTCTGAGTATAGCGTTTTCCATCCCATAGTTATGGGTTCCTATCTTTCCATACCACCATCCCAATTCTTCTTCTTCTTCCGTCCTTAGCCGCCGACCGTCAAAGCAGTCAGTGGCCATTACGCCTAGTGGCGTCTTAGGGCAACAGCAGATAGGTTTTCTTTGCCATTGTTTTCCATCACGCCTATTGGCGTCTTTAGGGCAATGGCAAATCAATCCATTTGCTGTTGTTTCCGTAATCGAAGTGACTGGCAAACGGGTGATCAGCCCGTTGGACCATCCCAATTACTCAGACTTTATCCTCGATGAGAATTAAATTTAATCCCTCGGGATAAAACTTCCTTTACATTTAAATAGAATATCTTTAGCTTTACATGACATTTAAATGAAAAGGTTAATAATACAGATAGTCTGTTTACAAAATACATTTCCACTGATTGAAAAGTGTTCACAATATAAATTGAAAATGTTTTCATTTATGTTTTACACTGATTGAAAAGTTTGAAACTTCCATTACTTTAAAAATGAATATTTCCACATAGACATTTACACTGGTTTAAGCTTGAAAACTTACATTAATTTTGAAGAATATGTTTATGGGGACATTTACACTGCTTTGAAAATGTAAGTATTATACTTAGAATGTACTTAGGTGATGGAGAGAGCTTGAGGAAGGCTCAGTGAAGAATCTTTGACGGTATTGTTTCCCCTGCTTTGCAGTAGTGGTCCAACAGTGGCCAAAACTCAAGAGTATCTAATATGGGTTTCAAATGTGTCTACCTTAGCACAAGATTACTCTTGTCAGAAATGTAGATTGAAGATTAATAACGCTTCTACCACAAAGGAGTGTTCACAAGATATTCAGATAAGCGAAAACAATGCTGCGTTTGGCTGAGCACGTTAATTCTAGAATCTGCTGACAAATTTTGTGAAGAATTAAGCAATGATTTATGTTAGCTCGTTTAAGCCCCCACCTCTGGTATAGCTCAGTTTAGAGTGTGTGTAGTAAATTGACTGAGACAAACATGCAGTAACTTTAAAATGATTAAATCAAAGTTAAATTAGTAAAATTACAAATAACAAGATTTAATAATCACTTAAGTTTTAACAGTTTGAAAATAATTGAATAGTTTAGAAGAAAATTTCATCATTGATGGATAATAGAGACGATGAACAAAATTCACTTTGGCAGCTTATATATGGAATTTATCTGCCAATGACGGTTCTGCTCCTTCTGATGGGTTGGTTCTTTTTACGCTGCTTCCGCACATCGCTGGTCAAGGTTGTCGGGTGTAGCTCGTTTCGCCGAAATGTCAAGGAGAGTCTTAAAGCTCAGGCCACTGTTCCCTTCTTGTTCCAGAGATAGTACTTTCTGCTGGTACCACCAATAACTATGATAAAGAATAGAAGCGAAACACTCTTCTGAGTATTGCGTTTCCTGACACATACATACCCTCGATGAGAATTAAATTTAATCCCCCGGGATAAAACTTTCTTTTACATTTAAATGAAAAGGTTAATAGCTCAGATAGAATATGTTTACATTTACATCTCCATTGATTGAAAAGTGTTCACAATATAAATTGAATATGTGTTCATTTATGTTTACACTGATTTGAAAAGTTTGAAACTTCCATTAATTTTAAAGTGCATAATTTTAAACATCAACATTTACACTGGTTTAAAACTGTAAGTGTTATACTTAGAATGTACATCATTTCTTTCATCTTTCCCTCCCTGCTCCGTTTGGAACCTGGGACTCTTTGTGCGTTTAGTTCTCTTTAAGAAACTAGCAACTTTTTAAGTCACCAGCCTGTGCAGTGGTGGTTCATGAATCATCATTCTATACGCTGAGGTTGTCAGCCTCAAATGACTAGGACATCCACTAGCGATTTTCACATATTAAAATTCACATGGCAGTATACATAATTATGTTAGTTCACATGTTAGTAATGAAAAATAGAATGTAAAATCACAACTTACGCCAATCCTGGCTCACATACATTTTGCTCAGATGAATAAAAGAGACTTGTATCGTCCTCTTACACGTGTCTGGGGTGTGGTTAATTTAATAAGATCCCTCTCTGACTGTGTGTTTCCTTAAGTTTCCTGAGACAGCGACTTTCCTTACTAAAATGATAAGAGATTTCCTGGGCTGTTTTTTGTAAGTCCTGATAAATACTCAAATAAAAGGTGTCCGGTCTGATAAAATGGAATTCTGAATCCTAGGCTTCACTCTGGCAAGGTTTAGTGTCTTTGGCAAGCGTGAATCTCACAGTGAAAAAAACACTGAAATGTGTCAGGTTATATTCACTGTCTTACCCCACACTGTTTGTTATGGAGCTCAAATGATCAGCCAATCTGATTTGAATATTTTGCATGACTCATTTAGTGCAACATTTCAAACATTACTTTTCTGAAAATGATCTGTGAACATCCGATTGCCGGCAGGCGAACTTACAGACATATCGGTAACTTCACACGACAATGTGTGTAAGATGTAACAGATTATTACTTTCGCTAAAGTAATGTCTTATCTGTTGCTTGAGCACACACAAAATCCGTCTCTTTACAACCTTGGCGGAGACGCACCCGTGCCTTATCAGTGATTAAGCAGATTACGAGGGGCGATGTACGTGTTAATCTGTGTACTGATATTAGCCGCGCCTGCGATTAACCAACTTGGTTGTCGATAATGTTCTCTCAGCCGCTCCTGCAAATGTTTAATATTATCATCCACCAGGAGTGTAAGATAAACAGGCAAGACAATATACTGAAAGTAGCGAACGAATTTAGATACAAAATATCTGCTACTTAGCAGAGAAAGAGAGTGCTACAATTGAAAGCACGCAATAAAATCCGTACCACAAATGTACCGATTACTGCCGTAGTGAAACAGAGATTAGGAAGAAGAAGGGGTCGCCCCAATCCATTCTGTGACAGAATCATAGCGGCTATAATATATCTACGGAGACTTGATATATGTCACTATTAGAAAATGAGTTTTTTTTTTTTTTTCCTCAGTTTAAATTCTGGTGGGGATGAATTCCGCTTTCTCCCTTATAACGAGCGGCCACTACTCTCATTTGTTCAAACTTTCGTTGCAGATAGATGAAAAGTGACCGACTGAAGATTAGTTAAGGCATTGCAAATGTTTCGTGACATATGACATCACTAGGACTGGGATCTTACTATTAAATAATCGGTTAATTATTTTTAAATTGATTTGTTGATAACACAAATGTTAATCGATTATTCCTTCTTTGGCAGTGCTTATGTTTTTTGCTTAAGTGCGAGAGCATTTGCTGTGTTAGAGGTTTGTGATATGGGCTTAGGCATGTAT
This sequence comes from Oreohelix idahoensis, assembly GCA_024509875.1. Taxonomy (NCBI): domain Eukaryota; kingdom Metazoa; phylum Mollusca; class Gastropoda; order Stylommatophora; family Oreohelicidae; genus Oreohelix; species Oreohelix idahoensis. The sequence continues at coordinate 96,309 of JAMPIV010022025.1, forward strand.
GGTGAATAATAATAAATTGCTTGGTTGTAACATTTCAGTATTTTCATTATATTTTCATGACGATGTTCCTTTATAACAAGTAAAATAAATTAAGTCCTTAGTGAATTTAAAAAAAAAATGTTATTTATGATTTTTTAAAAATAATTTATCAAATAGTTCTAAATTGATCAATTAATCAGCGATTAAAGAACTTCGAGGAAGTCGATTCGACTTTAAAATCAATCCCAACTGGTTAAAACTGTTTTGTGTTGCTGTAAAACAGTTACTGTAATTTGCCTGTTTGTAACTCTTTATTTCAAATCAAAACCCAAACATTGTAAATACCAAAACTATATTTCTGTCAGTGTAATAGCGCTGGAGTCGACATAAGGTAGATTCCGATCTATCGGTAAATCACAGGAAGAGAACACATTTCAAAATTAGAGAAATTTTGGACTAGCCAGCATTTAAAAGTATGATTTAAGGTATTTGTTTCTGCATTCCAAGTGAAAACTCACGAACTAGCTTCCAAAAATTTCGCATGAGCTGCATGACATAGAAACGCGATCTTTACTTTGAAGTGAAGTTAACTTTCGGTCAAATACGGTATCACTTTGCTTTGGTTTCACACCACTCTATTGAACGATTTACAGGAAGCACTTTGTCCGGCAGAGATAACAATTACATATATACTGCACTTATTCCAAGTACTGTACTGTAACAGTTTAAGATAGCACTTTATTCAGGTAGACCCATAGAAAGCTCAGTGTTTCTAAATTAGATTCCCACAGCACCTGGGTTTCCTGCCGCTGTGTTAGTAGATTGCGCAGTTTCATTTAACACCTGCTGCAGTACTGCCCAACTTACAGTAATGAACGAAGTAGCATATGGCAAGAACCCACTTCTGTCAACGAAAAACTGCTTGGAGATGTCGGGAACCTTGAGTTGACTACTGCCTTTATTAGAGTCATAAATGTGGAAGTTTGAACGCGAACGAGGAAGAAGAAGAAGATTTAAGGAATATTTAGGCGGAAAATGCGTAGGTTAAAAGTGGATGAAATTATAGATTCTTGTATGTCTTTTGTTATATTACTTTTGGGACACCCTGTGGTTTATCAATTAAAAAAGTATAGTTACTCTTTCAGGTTTTTAAATATCTCAGATCATGGATCTTGACATCTCAGTTGCGAGACAGCTTTCAAGTGAAACCTTCTATGACCATGAGGTACAACAAAAACAAAAAAAATAATTATATCTGAAGTTGTACAAGTAGCAACAACGGCGGTTGTAGGAAAACTGAAAGAAGCCATAATTCATATGACACATTTTAAATCTGCAGCGGTAATTTGCGCATATTTTTATGGAGCTTTGTTTTGTTTTGCTGGGGAAAAGGGGGGGGGGGGGGAAGAGAATGAGCGATGAATCACATACCGGTTAGCGGAGGTATCGATTAGTTTGTTCCTCTTAGCTATTTAGATCTGGCATAACACTCGGCACTGTTTATCTCTCAATCTCCTCTTCTGTGGCTTCATGTAGGATGGAATCGTAGAATGGAATCACGGAGGGGAGAAACATCAAAGGGATGATAGAGCTTTGAAGGTTCACGCCAAACAAACACATTAATTTCGTCTCTTCTTTAGTGCTATAATGACTGTCACTTAACATGTTTGTCTCCGTGTGCCTCTCCCCTCCCATTATATCGTGTATCTTCGTACTTCACAGTAACTTGCATACATTTTCTGACTGGGGGAACATAATTTCAACCCCTCCAGCTTATTAACTGCTCCGTTGTAGACTGTTGTAAGCGCCGCCTGCTCCGAAAATTCCCGTCTGCTTGCTACAACGGCTTTGGCTAGCGATGTGGCGGCCGTGTTCTGGACGTTAGCTGTAGCTAAATTGCCTACTACTATCTTCACAGCTTACACTTGGATTGTCGATTGTGCTGATGTTTCAGTGTACTCCAGCTGAGGGTAAGCTATATATATATTTATTGTTTTAACCGGGCACTTATTTATTCTTGGCGCCACCGTCACACGCACTTGTTTCACGGGCATATTACACGCCGTGGTTATTATCCCCCGCTGCGCATTATTGTGATATTGATTATGCCTGTCATTTCTGGCTGTTGGGCGACGGGTGTCCAACTCGACTTATGTAAGAATATCAGTGACGTTTGCCATTGCGGTTTGTGTAATTTTTGTTTTAATGAAATGCCGGGCACAATTTTTAATCCTACTGTTTTTATTTAAAAAAAAAAAAAAATTAAGTTAAAGGTTCAATATTTAGAGGCTGCATTTTTCAAAGTGATTGCCTAAATCAAGGTTGCATGGTTGCGGAGTCGGCCAAAAAAGTTTCCGACTCCTGACATTTTTTAAGTCCAACTCCGACTCCAGCCTACAGTTTTTTTACTAGGCTTATGGCATACAATTCGGAATCGGACATTTTTAAAAACCGATTACGACTCCCGACTCCACTAAAAAACGACCGTCTCTCCGACTCCGACTACACAACCCTTCAAGGCTGTAAGGCACATGAAGGCTGTGGCGTCACTAAGTTAGTACATTGATTGTTGTTTCGGATAAGGGTCCGCATAAGGTAGATCTCGATCTAACGATAAATATTGTTGTATTAGGACAAGGGTCTGCATAAGGTAGATCTCGATCTAACGATAAATCACAGTGAATGATAGATCGCTAGATGACATTGGGGGAAAAAGAAACAGTTGTGAAGCTGGGGAGTAAGCCCTCTCCCGTCATTATTTAATAGCGCAGTATTCCCAGGATTACAGGTACTTATTCAGCGTTCCCATTGAAAACTCACAAGCTAGTTTATAGTAACTCATTTTAACAGTGAGCTACATGAGATAGGAACGTAATCTTTTCTTTGAAGTGAGGTTAACAAGGTCACCAAAGTGAAACTATTGACAAGAACCAAACAAGTGTCAGTGGAATAAGAGATGACAAGAAGACGCTGGCGATAGATATGACACACATTGAGGAAACTTGTTGATAGCACTTCAAGGCAGTCTTTTTTTCTGGACCCCCTCAAAGTAAGAGAGGCAGAGATAATCCATAAACACCCGGAAAAATGAAAAGGATGACAGAAGTTAAAATAATGAGAAAGACATGGAAAGAGCTTGAGCTGATGACACGTGACAGGAAGACTTGGCATGTGTCTATTGAAAGCCAATGCACCTTGGGGAACTAAAGGATATTGACCTTGATTGATTGAAGTTAACATGTGGTTAAATATAATTTAGTTTGAATTTTCCTCAGCTCTGTTGATGGAATGGTAAGAAGCAGATAGTCCGGTTGCACGCTGGTTGCATACACGCCGGATGCATCTTCTCATTCATCCATCCCTGCTGGTCTTACGTTTGATGCCAAATTCCAGCAATCTTAGCCTTGATGATTCATCGATTGCAGAGTCATTCTCTAACAGGCGATCATTAATTGCCTTCAATATCTGTCCCTTATCCACATCCAATATTCTATGGGCGCTCTTGAAGCTAGTCTGTCAGTTCTTTCATTGCCGCGTACCCCAGCATGACCAGAACAGTAGACCCACACCAGACATAATTTATCAGGGTAGATCTTTAGAGAGTTAAGTTTTTCTAAAATAGATACCTTACTTACTTAGTCGTTCCCCTTCTACCGTGAGGTGTAGAGGTTTGGAAGAGAGAGCGCCAGACTATCCTATCGGCTGTCTTCCTCCTGGCCTGGTTCCATTCTAGTCCTCGGTCCTTCAAAGATTGTATAATGTCCTCCCAGCGGACTCTGGGTCGTCCTGGGGGTCTGGATCCCTGGCTCTTTGTTTCACATGCTTTCGTGGTAGCCGATCTTCTCCCATTCTGCAGACATGGCCAAACCATCTTAGTTGGGACTGTTCTACTTAGGTCTGCAGGGGGTGGGATTTTAGGCCTTGACGTATCGTCTGGTTGCGGACCATGTCTCTTCTTGTTACTTCAACCACCTTCCTCAGATACCTCATTTCTGAGGTTTGGATCTGGCTTTTGTGGGTTGTAGTCATTGCCCATGACTCGCATCCATATGTCAAGACTGGGACATAGGTGGAGCTGTATACAGCCATCTTCGTTTTCTTATCAACCTCTCACTTGCCGAGGAATCCTCGATTTATGGCCCGAAAAAGTCTCCCATCTGCTGCTTTTCGAATGTCCAACTCTTCTTTGATGCCGCCCTTTCGGTCTATAATAGCTCCGAGGTATTTAAAGTGGTTGACCTGCTCCAGGACCTGTTCTCCCAGCTTAATCTGATGTCTTCTTTCTTCTCGTGATATCACCATGGATTTTGTTTTAGAGCTGCTTATGACCATCCCTCTCTTCTCCAGCTCTTCCTTCCAGACTTGCAGGTTGGATTGGAGATGTGCCTCTGATTTAGCAATCAGGGCAACATCATCAGCAAATGCCAGCTCTGAAATACAGACCCGTCTCATCTTCCAGTACCCCACTGAATACTTTCTTGTTCTCTCCTTACATGCCTTGATGATATCGTCCATGAGGAGTATGCAAAGATAACGTGACAGGATATCACCTTGTCTTACACCAGTGGTGGTCCTGAACTCTTCTGACTTATGGTTTGCCGTCCTCACATAATTTCTGCAAGATTTGTAGAAGCTCTGTATAGCATGAATCAGAGGTGCTGGAATGTTCTTCCTTGCCAAACAGTCCCAAAGTTCGCTCCAGGGGACCCTGTCAAACGCCTTTTCCAGATCTATGAAACAAAGATGGATCTCACTCTTATACTCAAGGGCCTTTTCACTCAGCTGTCTGAGTGTGAAGATTAGGTCTTGAGTACTTCGGTTTGCTCGGAATCCACAGTGGACCTCACCCAATTGTGGCTCAGCTAGGTGTCGGAGTCTCTGCTCTAGGATTCTAGAGTAGATTTTACCAGGGACACTGAGAAGGGATATGCCTCTATGGTTTCCACATTGTCGATTATCACCCTTTTTGAAAATTGGTGTTATGATGGCAATCTCCCAATCCTTTGGTATGGTCTTATTGCACCAAGCTGCCTGTAGGACCCTTAAGAGTAATAGGTCACCTGATGCTCCCATGTACTTAACCTTTTCTGGTGTTATACCATCATGCCCTGCTGCTTTGCCCATCTTGATTGTCTCCAGTGCTGCCTTCAGTTCTTCCATCTTTATGTCATCTTCACCACCATTGGTTTTCTCTTCTGTGCTAGTGGTTATCATTTCTGATGCTTGACCTTGCTCACCATCCAGGAGTTCTGAGAAATATTCTTTCCATTACTTCCTTCGGGGCAGTAAGCAATTTGCCTTGCTTGTCCTTTTTAATTTGACAGGGCATTGTTTTTTCCTTCCTCGTGTTCTTTAGGGTCTTATAGAACAATTTCTGGTTTTCTTGCGCATCTTTTTCTAGCTTTTCTCCAAATTCTTCCGAGGACTTCTGTTTTGCTGCCAGCACCTTGTTTTTTGCTTCTGTTCTGAGTATCACATATTCTCTACATTTCTTTATTTGTCCTGCTGTGTTTTTAGATCCTAAGTATTGTTTCCATGCCATTTTCTTCTCTCTTATTTTCTCTTTGACTTCCTCTGTCCACCAAGTTGTCCTCTTTCTCTTGTTCCCTAGTCGGACTTCACCACATGCTTCTGCAGCAGCTGTTTTTATAATGTATTTAAGCCAGAGGGTTTCCAAGTCATCAGGTTGTTCTTCTGTGTTGCTCACCGCTGTAGCAATAAGCCCCTGATATCTGGTCTTAATTTCTGGCTCTCTCAGCTTGTAGGTCTTAATGCTCATTTCTCCCGTTCGTTTACTTGGTTTCTTGCGTGATGTTCGCAGTTCCTACGCTGAGCAACTCTTTCAGTTGTTCTTTTGATTGTAAGCAGGTAGTGATCACTTCCAATCTCTGGCCCCCTCCAGAATCTAGCATCCCGGACGTATTTGAATGAGCTCCTCCTAACAATGGCATAGCCGATCACTGACTTCTCATTCTTTGTTGGTTCACATCTAGTGTATGCATGTATGCGCTTGTGGAGGAACTTTGTGTTTGTACTGATCAGATTCTGCTCAATGCAGAATCTAAGGAGTCGCTTTCCATTGTCATTGAGAGTATCTTCTCCATATCTTCCGATAACTCCACCCCATCTAGCATGGTCATTTCCAACTCTGGCATTGAAATCTCCGAGCATGATAATTTCATCTAGGCAGTCATCCACTGTCCCTTGAAGCAGCTCGAAGAATTCCTCCTTGACCTCTGCTCTCTCATCCTCATTTGGCCCATACACTATGACCAGGTCGACTATGGTTTCTCCTTCTTTTAGTTTTACAACCATAATGCGCTCCGAGACAAAGTTTCATCCCTTGATACTATCGTTTTGGTTTTTGGCCACAATGCAACCCACGCCCCCTTTAGCTCTTTCAGATGTGGGTACACCACTGTAGAGCAGCGTGTTGCCATCGAGATCCATGACTCCTTGTCCCTTTTTCTTTGTTTCCGTTATAGCCATCATTTCTAATTTTGCTTTCCTCATCTCTTCCACCAGCTCCTCTTCTTTCCCATTTATACTTTTGGTGTTCCAAGTTCCATAAGTCGTAGTCCGTTCCAGTTCGTCACCTTTAGAATCAGTCCGGTTTTCTCTCTTGTAGTTCGCGTAATCATGATTTAAAGCAAACAGGTGATTGGCCTGTTGCGCCTTTGCTTTGTGGAGGGGCTGCCTCCTTACGGCCTCCATGCAGGCCGACCTCCTCCTTTTTCAGCCGGGCTTGGGACCGGCCTAAGCGGAGTTTAAAATAGATACCACAGCTCTTATATTTCCTGAGGCTGTATTAGAGAATATGGTGTTTTTTTTTACATACAGAGAGGATATTTCTTTCCTATAATTATATTGAGAAGGCTGTAAACAAAGCAAATTTATTCTCGGTATTTTGTACTTCAGTCTTTAAATATATTGTTTGTTTCCTGTATTTGGTGTGTCTAGTATGTCTGGAAGTGCACACATAGTAAAGTAGCAGCAGTGTGAAGTTTATTAGCATTTTATGTTTGCGATTGGACAGACAATTAGGTTGAGTCAGTGAGAAGTTAATGTTTAACGTTGTCGGCTAGTTAAAAAAAAAAAAAAGTTACGGCCATGTTGTGAATTTTGTTAAACTTTTGTCTATTAATGTACACAATGTAATGTTATAGTGTTAAGTTTATTAAAAATTGGGCAGTGAGCGCAGAAAAAATTTGTTAGATTGTAGTGTAAAAGTTGTTAACATTTTGTTTGGTAGTGTACAAAAGATAGTGTAATGTTTGTTAACATTATGCCTATGAGTGCACATAAAGTAAAGTTGAAGTTTGTTGAAACGGTTGTATCTATTTTTCTCTATTCTTTCACACTTGTCATTAAGTGTCGTGGGAATTTCCAGTGGCGATCTTTAATTGTTTGTGTGACCTCTGTGACGGTATGGCCTTTCATATGGCTAGACGAGCCATATCCTTGATCCGTCAAGTACTTGATCTTTCTCGTGGTGTAATTTCAGACGAACTGACACGAAGGCTGCTTTGAAAGGGCAAGAAACCTTACATAGGTAGTTCTCATCCTTTTTTACGACCACGACCCAAATTTCACAATTGGTGAAGCTGGCGACCCATGAAATGAACATAGGAATTTAGCCAAAGGCATGCTGCTTAAAACTTCGACTACGGAAAGCGTAAGGGACGCGACCCATCACAATGTTTTCTGCAACCCATGGGTTGAGAATCACCGCCTTACATAATCCTGGTCTGTTCCTGGGTGTCCCATTGGGTGTAGCGAGTGGATATTCTGTTCACTCATACATATTGAATCATCATATCCCCGTGTGCCGATTCACGATGTCGATCGTATCCTTCCCTATTCCGCGGCCTGTAATGTCTGGAATCGTATATATTTTTTACTTTCTCCCCTTGCCTATAAGAAATCCTGGCCAATGCTGGGTGTCCTGTTCAGCAGAACAAGATGGTATTCTATTTTACTCGTATGTTGTGAATAATCATCGAGTACCGCGCCGATTCACGATGTGATCATATCTTTCCCTGTCCCGCGGGCTGTAGTGCCCTGAATCTTCTGTATTTACAGCTTCTTTCCATGCCTATAAGACATCTTAACATAATCTTGGCCTGTGCCAGGTGTCCCATTAGGTATAGCGAGATTCTGTTTTGATCGCACGCACACACACACTCTCTCTCACTCACTTTCTCTCTTTCTCTCTCTCTCTCTCTCTCTCTCTCTCTCTCTCTCTCTCTCTATATATATATATATATATATATATCTATATATATATATATAAATATATATATATATATATATATATATATATATATATATACACAGTAGAACTCCATTTACCCGAACATCCAATTAGTTCAACTTAAAATAATTGTGTCTGCTACTACAGCAGAATAATTTTGGTGTACAAGTATTTCTCTGTGCGATATGGCATCTTCCAGTAGGCCTAAAGCATATAAAAGGAACCGCAATGTTTTGTCAATTGAAACGAAAACAGAAAATTATCAAGAGACTAGGACAAGGTGAAACTGTGTCTTCACTTGCGAGGATTTTCAATGTTGGGAAAGCTACCGTCTCTGACATCAAAAGTAACAAGGATAAAATTATGAGTTTTTGCATCGAAATTTGATAGTGAAAATTGGTCGAAGAAACGTAAAACCATGAGAAATGCGAAAGATGTGAAATTGGAAGAGGCTTTGTATATATGGTTTGTGCAAAGAAGAAGCAAAGGGGAACCTATCTCTGGTTCTCTGTTGTGTGAAAAGGCACTTCAGTTCAACAATCAACTTGACGGTCCTCCTGACTTTAAGGCTAGCCAGGGATGGTTAAGAAACTTTAAATCTCGTCATGGCATACGAGAATTGGAGATTCAAGGGGAATCTTTATCTAGCGATGCAACTGCCGCTAAAAAATTTTAAAGAAACATTCTTGGCTTTTTTGGAAGAAGAAGGTTATTCACTCGATGATGTGTATAATGCCGATGAGACTGGCTTATACTGGAAATCATTGCCTCAAAAATCACTTGCATCTCAGCGCGAAGCAGCTGCCCCTGGGTTTAAAAAGTGCAAAGAGAGAGTAACAATTTTGGTAGCCGCTAATGCCAGTGGAAGTCATCGTTTACCGGTGCTAATGATCGGCAAAGCCAAAAAACCACGTTGTTTAAAGAATGTGACATGTCTCCCATTGTGTTACAAAGCACAGAAGAGTGCTTGGATGAATAGTGAAATATTTCTTGATTTGGTATACAAATCAGTTCATCCCAAATGTGAAGAGGTTGAGAGAACAAGAAAAGAAAAACTGGAAAAGTAATTCTTCTACTGGACAATGCACCATCTCATCCAGAGAAGGATACATTGAATGCAGTTGATGCAAATTTTTAAAGTAATTTTTCTGCCTCCCAATGTAACAGCACTGATTCAACCAATGGATCAGGGTGTTATAGCAAAGCTTAAAAAGATGTACAAGAAGGAAGTCCTGCGTCGTTTATTGTTGGCTGAAGATGAAGAAAGTGTGGTGGCGTTTTCCAAAAAGCTTAATATCAAAGACTGCTGCTATATGTTAGCTGATGCTTGGACCACCCTGTCACAAGATAATCTCAACAAGGCTTGGAGTAGATTGCTTGGGAAAAAAGGAGGAAATGAAACTACTGCAGTGGACACAAATGATGATTGTATAAATGAAGTTGTGGAACTGTTTCAAGCAATGCCCGGATTTTCGGACTGTGACAAAGATGATGCACACTTGTGGCTAGAAGATGATAATGATTCTGGTTTTCAGTTTTTGAACGATGAAGAAATTTTGTCTTTTGTGCAAGAAGAAAACCAAATACATGTAGTGACCGATGATGAAGACTCGGTGGGGGGGGGGGGGGGGGGGGGGGGGGGGGGGGGGGGGGGGGGGGGGGGGGGGGGCCTCAGAAGTACGTGATGTACTTGTAGATTATGAAGAAAAACCAAAACGTCGACCAAGTCCTGAAGAGGCCTTTATAGCACTAGAAACAGCGATGGCTTGGTACGAGCAAGAAGATGACAGCTGTCCTACACAGCTTCTGCTGTTGAAGAGAATGCGGGACTTAGCAGCCAAAAGGAGACTATCCAGTTTGGTGCAAAAGAGGATTCCTCATTATTTTAAATAGTGGGCTACATATGTGCAAGTACATATATACGTAAGTTGCGCCTGGTTTTGAATCGTTTGTAATGTTATTTTGAAAACATTTCTCTTTCTTAAACGAAAAAATAATTAATACAAGTAGTACATGCACTGCAGTGTAATAAAAGATTTTGGTGATACAGTGATCTAATACAGTGTGGGTATTATTATTACAGTACAAGTAAATATGTTTTATAGTGTATTTTCCTTGTGATGGTTAATTATTTTTAGAAATATGTGTACATGTACTCGATACATTATGTAATCCAATTATCCGAACATTTGATTATCCGAACGATGCTCGGTCCCATGGGGTTCGGATAAATGGAGTTCTACTGTATATATATATATATATATATATATATATATATATATATAAATATATATATATATATATATATATATATATATATATATATATATATATATATATTATTTATATATATATATATATATATATATATATATATATTTATATATATATATTTATATATATTTATATATATGATATGAAACTCTATACAGAGCGATACAACAGGGGACAATCTGATCATCAGAAGAGTTCCCCCGTCGATCAAGTGTTTCGGCCCCTTATTCTCCTTTACACTCTAATGGGGGTGGGCCCACCTGGGACATGATTCCCAAGAGTCTCCACCTCTTATTGACTTGTGTAGAAAATGACCCCACTCCACCTTGGTTGCAGCTTTAAAATCCACAATTCTGCCAGCCGGAGGCAATTGGGAAAGTAACCCCTATGTTGAAAACACATTATTGCGGTCGTTCCACAGCACACCACGACGAGGTACAGACACTGATACACCTGCGTGAAGCCGATGAGGCGTGAAGCCATTGCGAGCTGGCAACTTAAATCTACCTTCACCCGACACCTCACATAATATACACCGCGGGTTACCTGTAAGCCACCGTCCTATATATATATATATATATATATAGATATATATATATATATATATATATATATATATATATATATATATATATATATATATATATATATATATATATATATATATATGAATATATTTTTGCCCCATATATATATATATATATATATATATATATATATATATATATATATATATATATATATATATATATATATATATATATATATATTATATATGAATATATTTTTTGCCCCATATATATATATATATATATATATATATATATATATATATATATTATAATATAATATTATATATATATATATATATATATATATATATATATTATATATATATATGAATATATTTTTGCCCCATATATATATATATATATATATATATATATATATATATATATATATATATATATATATATATATATATATATATAGAATCATCATCGTGTGCCATGCCAACTCACGATGGCTATTAAATTTTTCTCTGTCCTGCGGGCTCTAGTGTCTTGAATCATCTCTACTTTCAGTTTCTCCTCATTTCACGTGATAAGCTTATCGAAGTCTCTCTCAGTCACTTCCTTTCTCTCACTCTCAATGTATCTTCCTCTGCTTTTCGAGTTGAATTAATGGGATGTTTCCACGTTCTCTCATTTTCATCTTTTCATTGACCTGTCCAAATAACGGTTCTCCCCCAACCGCCTTACCGTACTGCTTAATTGTCGGCAATCTTCCTTTCATCGAGTAAGTTCTCTGTTTTTTTTATTTTTAAAGTATTCATTGTATGACATCTGTGCTGTCTTCAGCTTTCTTACCTTCTTATGCACTCGCATACAACAATATAGGCTGTATATAAAATGTACAAGGAAAACCCATTATGGATACTGCCGTAGGGGAGTGACGTGTTAGTGAATTTAAGATACTAGTTTGCAGGTTTACGAGGTGGGGAGACCGGCTCCCCCTGTTCGCTGCCTTTGCCTTCTCTAACTCAACAGCAGAATCTGGTTCCCATTAACAGCTGGATAGACTGAAGCCGGACGCTGCATGGTTTCGAACCTGGTCACTTTGCCCCGAGAAGCAAGCGTTTTAACCTCATCAGGCTGCATGCAGCATCGAAAAACTCGCTGTCCCCGTTGCTACTTTTCAAGCCTTTAAAAATTGACTTTGCCGTTTGCGTTTCTTTTCATATTTTCAGTTAGGTATCTACTGTCTGAGCCCCCCGTGTAGGTCCCGGGGGTCTCTGAGAAGCCAGAGAAAGAATAGCACTACTGATACCTCATCCATCATCGTAAGAAGCAGCTAAAATGTGCATTGTGTTGGTGTGACGTGTGATGTAAATATAGCCACGGAGATCAGACCACGTTTGCTTCCTTAATTAGCGTTTACGTTTTGCTATAGCCAACCACGCAATTTGCTGTCTGTTGACTAGCCTTTGAAGCCACGCCTATTTTTTCTTCTTCCTGTCTTACACGCGCTAATGAGTGTTTACAAACAATCGGGTTCTTTGAAGGGGAAACGACGGGCATAAATTTTGCCGTGTAACTGTTTGATATTCAAAATTTCAGGGGACTTAAGTATTTGATCTACGGAAGGGGGATACAATCTAAGACGGCCGTTCTTACGACTCACGTTGTGTGATGTTCGTCGGCAAGCGCCAGTAGAGCGAATAGCAAAACCTTTCATCTCGGGAAACTTAGATTTCTGAATTCCCGAAAAACCCAGAAGGTGTGAAGTATCGCATCCTTTGGAGATATTACACAAAATCTGTATATATTCTGCCTTTTCTCCTCGTCAGTTATCAGTCTCTCAGAAATTTTGGATAAATCTAATCACGCCAGACTAGGAACCATTTTATTCGCTAAATGTGTTAAATTGTCCCTTGGGGATTTAAGTTTCTGATTGTGGTAATAATTTAAGTTGTGCTTAAGTATTAAATGTGTTTAAAGTGTTACCATTTTTATTCACTGCTATTCCCTAGCGTTAAGACTAGCGAAATAGAAAACGCGCGGATATTCTCTTGCCAGTGGTTCAGTAATGTAAAATCCATCAACCATTTTTTTAGCTGACTTAAGTATAATGTTAAGAGTGACTGATAACGTGACAGAGTAGTATGCACATTATATTTCTTACTTACTTACTTACATAGTCGTTCCCCTTCTACCGTGAGGTGTAGAGGTTTGGAAGAGAGAGCGCCAGACTATCCTATCGGCTGTCTTCCTCCTGGCCTGGTTCCATTCTAGTCCTCGATCCTTCAAAGATTGTCTAATGTTGTCCTCCCAGCGGACTCTGGGTCGTCCTCGGGGTCTGGATCCTTGGCTCTTTGTTTCCCATGCTTGTCGTGGTAGCCGATCTTCTCCCATTCTGCAGACATGGCCAAACCATCTTAATTGGGACTGTTCTACTTGGGGTCTGCAGGGGGTAGGATTTAAGGCCTTGACGTATCGTCTGGTTGCGTACCATGTCTCTTCTTGTTACTTCAACCACCTTCCTCAGATACCTCATTTCTGAGGTTTGGATCTGGCTTTTATGGGTTTTAGTCATTGCCCATGACTCGCATCCGTATGTCAAGACTGCATTATATTTCTTTGTGTGTAAATTTTTTTAATGACTAGTGTTCATATCATGTGTTAAAAACCGATAGACGCCAACAATCAACTAGCTAGTAATAACAGGCGATATTTGTTAAGGGCGTAGTCGTAATTAAATTATAACTGACATCGTGCGCTGAGGGTTTTACCAGGTCGGAAAAAGGGGGGGGGGGGGAACGGCTGCATGCCTAAAACCCAAATCCGTACTTGCTAAGTGAAGCGCGATAGTATAAGCTTAAAATACCGTGTGCCTTTTAATTTAATTAGAGGACGGAGAGGATAAGAGATCACACTTTACGCGTGATAGCATAGGATTGTCATTTTGGTTAAATGTTTGTTTTCTTCCCCCAATATAGGCTTGGTCAAAACCAGCGGCCAGCGTGTTTACTCTTCTTCTTCTTCTGCGTTCGGTTTGTAGTCATGCTAAATCTGCAGGCCTGTCGCCAGGACAAAGTCCACAGTCTTTTCCAGGTCGGCGCGGCAGCCCCATAGCTTCTGCTGGAGCTCATCACCTTTTGGCCAGGTCGCACGTCGCAATTTATCATGGGTTGGACAGTTCTGGAGAATGTGTTCTGGAGTCTGGATATCAGTTGCACATGGGCATTCATTCGTGTGGGATATCTTGAGGCGATAGAGATGTCCAAGTAATCTGTAGTGACCAGTTCTCAGGCGGAAAATTGTCGTCTGTTGGTGTCTGTTTAGGTGGTGGATTGGGTCATCTCTGCTGTATATATCCCCTTCCTCCTTCCACTGATTTTTGTACTTGTTGTGGATGATGGTTTTTGCTTCCCGATAGGGCAATGGGTGGCTGTATTGTTCCATTTTACTGCCACTTCTTGATAGAGCATCTGCTTTCTCATTACCAGCGATTCCACAATGGGCAGGTAACCACTGAAGGGCAATGGTTGATGACCTTTGGATGATGTTAAGCTCAGATCTGATCTCATTCATCATGTTATCATTTCTGGTGTTTTGTATTGATTCAAGTAATGATCTGCAGTCAGTGAAGATTACTATCTTAGCTTGTGGCTGCTGTTCAGGTCTGGTGAGGATCTTCAGGGCTTGCAGTAGTGCCATAGCTTCTGCCCTAAAATTGGAGATCTTTCCAGTTGGGAAGGCCTTTCGGATGATCTTTCCATTTAGGAATCTTATAAAAATGCCTCCTCCACCGTTCTTTACTGCCTCCTCAGCAGATCCATCTGTGTATACATGTGTCCACTCCTTCGGGTTGTACTTTTCTTCAATCATTTCTTGAGCCAAAGTTTTTAGTTGTTGAGTCCCCCCCCCCCCCACCCCCCCAGTGGGTTCAGGTGGCTTTCTTTTTTATTTCAGGGACTTCTGCTGATGATAGATTTATATTTCCATGGCAGTCGTCTGGCTCCTCGTAATCAATTTAACATTTCAATCTCAGTAGATCGATGGAGATTTGGGAGGAGGTTTCTTCATGGCATCGATGCAGATGTTGAGAGATGTTT
Source organism: Oreohelix idahoensis (assembly GCA_024509875.1). Taxonomy (NCBI): domain Eukaryota; kingdom Metazoa; phylum Mollusca; class Gastropoda; order Stylommatophora; family Oreohelicidae; genus Oreohelix; species Oreohelix idahoensis. The sequence goes on from JAMPIV010022025.1 coordinate 111,434, forward strand.
AGGAAATAACTGGTTCTTTTCAGCCTGTTCTTTGTCACACTATGGAGTTTTGGCATGCATTGGGGATGACTTTGCATTCGTAGAAGCTTCTCACTGTGAGTGTATACCTTTTCCTCACGTCTGTCATCAAGAGAGCGGATGTTGGTGTATCGATCCATTGCCTGGATTGGAGAAGTCTTCATCCCTCCCTCGTGATTACGTGTCTAAGGCCTGAAATTTTGCACTTTCCCTAGACACTTTCTGTGTTTATTTTAGATGCTGTGGCCCAGGCTGACATGCCATATTCAAGTACAGGTCTGACTGTGCCTGTATAGACTTTTTTAAGTATGTTGGTATTTGATCCCCCCCAACTTGTGCTCCAGCCAAGTTTCTTCATAATAGAGAGCTTTCTTATTGCTCTCTGTTCTACTGCTTTTATTATGTGCGGCTTCCAGGTGAGTCTCTTATCCAACCTTGACTCCTAGGTATGTTGGGTTTTCCTCGATTGGAAGTTTCACTTCCATTTAGCTGCAGTTTGATCGTTTTCTCGGCGATTTGGACAGAGAGAAGCAGGTTGCTACTGTCTTGAGAGTGGTTTATCTGTACTCCCCAATCTGATGCCCATTTACCAGATGGTATTTAGCGCTGCTTGCATCCTGAACTTCGCAGTAGGCAATATGTTCAGCAGCACACCAGGCAGCAAAATCGTCAGCAGAAGAGCCCTGGTAGATATGCCCGGACAGTGTCTTTCTCTGCAATATCATTTATAATATATGATATAAAAGTGTGGGGAGTGATAACTCCTCCTTGTGGCACAACCATGTTTGTAGAGTGACGCGATGGCTCAGTTTCCCGTCAAGTTTTACTCTTGCTGTGCGGTATCGAAGAAAGTCCGTATCCAGTTGAACATTCTCCCTTCAATTTTGCTGTTGAGCATCTTAAGGAGGAAGTCATTCTTTCCATACCTTATCAAAGGCTTTTGTCAAGTCTACAAAGCAACCGACATGTACTTTCTTTTTCTCCTGAAAGGCATTTTCTACTTCCTGGGCCTAGATATACTAGTTAGTTGATCTTTTCCTCCATCGGTGCATGTGCGATTTTTCCTAAAATGCTGCTGACTGTGGTGTTATCAAGCAGTTTTTTTTCTGGTTTTTTTTCCCAGATGTTTCAGTAATCTTGAGTTCACCATTCTTTCCATTACACTTACCCAGACAGCCCAGTTAGGGCTAACTGGTACGGTAGCTGGACTTGCTTGTTTTCTCCTTTTGTTTCTTTCTGATGGGAATAATGATTGCTTCTCGCCATTGATCTGGAAATTTTCCAGTACTACTCATAACTGATTGAAGATTAGGAGGAGCTTGTGCCTGGCTACAGGTCCAAGGTTCTTGATCATATCATTTGTGATGCCATCTTTTCCTGGAGCTTTTCTGTGTTCTTTAGTTTCGTTATGGCAGCACTGTGTTCTCTCATAGTATAAGGGGTGACTTCATGCAGATATCTGGGTTTTGGTGCTTCAGTTCTTTTCTTTTACTTCCTTACGTTAACTTCTTGGGATCCGTGCATGTGAAAGTGATGTGGTGCTTTCTTCCTTGTAGAAATCTGCCAGGATTGTTTGCTGCCATCTTTCCTGTGTGGTATTTTCAGTTTTCCTTGATGACAGTCTTACAGTAGCTGGTGATGTGTTGTTTCTTCATTTAGCACTCTTGTCAGATTCCAAAGCTTGCTTGAGTCACTTTTCCATGTTGAGACATGCTGGTCTTCTGGTGCCAGATCCTTTGGATTTCAGCTTTCTTTTGTTCATTGAAAGCTTGTTTTATGCTGTTGTGCCTCTGTGTGTTCTCTAATGTGGGATTTTGCTCCATAGTTTCCCGTGCTTTATTTAATTCACTATGGAGTTTTCCCAGGTTGTCACTCCAGTATGGTTTGTAGTCTCGTCGTCTTACCTCGTGGAATTGACTTCTTCTTTGCTGCTTGGATGATTGCCTCACTGATGATGATGGAGATGTTTTTATTGATGTTATTTGATCGTGCAGTGGGCAATGTTCTGACAGAAATTGTCGGCGTGTTCTTTAAAAAAATCCCCATGGTTTGCTTTTTTGAAATTCCAGCTAGGAGACTATTGATTTCTCCTTGCACTTCTTATCTCAGATATCTGTAATGTGACTGGTACATGGTCACTATCACCCCCAAGTTGAGTATTTACTGTTCTTGGTGGTGAGTCGATGTATGTCATCTGTATGCCATTAGCAAAAAGATCTGGTGTGCTCGTTGTTTTCCATACTCTGGAATTAGAAGGTGGGCTTATCCTCTGGTTGGTTTATTAGAATTAGTTTATTCTCTACCATCCAATCTTCCACCTCTTCTCCTCTTGGATCTGTTGCGTCACAGCCCCAGCTGGGTGAGGGGCTATTGAAGTCACCCAAATAATGAGGTGTCTCGATGCTGCGCAGCTTCACTTTGTGTAGCTCCAGAGTTGTGGTTGGAGGGGCTGTAGCAGGTTTGTGATCATTATCGTCTCCATCTGGGCAGCAGTAGTTGAACTGTTATGTATTCAAGTTCGTCCTCACCAGATCTGTATATGTCTCTACTGCTGGGATTGAGGTTTTAATCAGTGTGAGGATTCCTCCCTTAGTTTCTTTTTGCCCTGTCTTGGCGGAAGGATTGGTATCCACGTACAAAGAATCGTTGGGTATCTTTTAGGTGAGTTTCTTGGATGCAGATTATATCAATGTTATTTTCCCTGAGGAATTCTTTGTAACTCCGGTTTCTTGTTCCTCACCTCACTCCTTCTGCATTCCATTGAGCCACTGTAAGATAGTGGGTTGGTTGGTCAGTTGCTCTACTTTGCCTTCCCCCGACCATTTGGTTGGCAAAGGCACCGGTTGCTTGGGTGGGCCCTTTCGAGGCTAGGGGCCCGGCTCCGCTCCTCCCCGGTTGTAGCTGATAGGAGCGACGCCATGACGTAAGTCGAGATTGTCGCATGACTCCATACCGCAAAAGCGTGTGTCCTAATTTTTCCCGGTGTCTGCGCCGTAGCTAACACACTCCGTCTTCGGCAGGCCGGGTTGTGTTTGTTGTTCAGGGTTGTCTCCCATAGCCTTTCCATCTCCCGGTGGTAGCTGCAAGGCAGCAGATTGGTTTGTTTACCGAGGTTTACCTTCCCCGTGGCTAGAGCTTATAGCGGCTCTTACTCGCTTGATGCACCCGTCATAGGACATATGGGGGATTTCAGTGGGGGTATCAGTGCCACCTGTTACCCCTCCCCGTCCTGCTGGGAGGACATCGCCGTTTGGTCCGCGACTGCTTATTCGTCCAGCAATGCTGACATAATTCGCAGCTGACACACCATATCTGGAGGTCGTTCCACTATCCGCCACCCGTGGACGCGCCTGGTTGGGGTCGGTCGCCCCTTTGCCAGGGTGTTTACTCTAATTGTGGGCCTTTTCTCAGTTACTGAAGGCATATGAACTGTAACTTGAGCTAAACTGGACTTACAAATATCCAGATTGTTGTATTCAATTTATCAGCCTGCTAGGCAATAAACCTAACATTTTTCCCGACTACTGACAGTCGTTTTCCCAAGTGAATTTTTTATCCAGGAGATAACGCTGTTTCATAATCGGCACTCATCCCAGAGAAAGTCGAGAGGATTTATCATCAGTTTTATAACGTAACAGTCGTAGCACCTAGAGGCTCGACAATACAGGAACTATTTTCTCCTTTGTTTATAACTGTGAATGTCCCGATAACGTCTTGCTTCAATAACTATATGCGGTGATTGCGACTCATCCAGGAAAAGATTTAATCACCAATTTTGGCGACTACCTTGAAATTATTATTAAATACCAAGTCTAGTCTGGGGCCATATCTGTGCGACCCATTTGACACTATAGGTTCATACTAGTGTTATTGTGTTTTTCAAAGGGATACCTACACCAAGTATTGGGTAAGCAAGTGTGTTTGTGGCCACGAAAATGACAGAGTGAAAGACCGAGAGAGAAAAAAATATTTTCCTTTGTTACAATCATTGTACCCACTTCTTTATTTTTGTTCGCTAACCTTATTACTTTACTGGATAGCTTAAGTAGAAACTTTGTTCTTTACTATACTGTCTATTCTATACATTTGTGTTAATCTTTGACCTTTTGGGTTATTAACTTCTTGCAGGATCTTTTCTCATCAGAGGGGAGGGCACTTATGGTGTTATTTTCATATATCTGTAACCTTGATTTATATTGATTTCTATATGTTTGATGTTGTGAGAAGTTTAAGTGATAATAAACTAAACAAAACTTAATTTATCGTGTTCGTCAGCCCCATAACCTATTATTCATAGTTTTTCACGTTTGTGTGTCTTGTTGTCACATAAAACTGTGTGTAGATAACTTAGAATAGATTCCACGAGTGAAATAGATTAAGGTGAAGATCCGTCTCTGGAATGAGTGGTTTCTCTAGTCCAGCCTACCTATACGACTATCTTTAGAAGAAGACGAACTGTCACACTTCCCTATAATGTTATACACCTTTCTTTATCATATACCCCACCATTCTGCTCTACTCAGACGGGACCAAATAAATCTCTATACCTATCTTTAAAAATTTACGACAGTTGGTGCATTGTGTTGTGTAAAATAGATAGCTACAGAACGTCTTTGACCTTTGACTTCCACAAGAGGGACATCGGCAATGGTGGACCCATATATCAGTCTTCTTCTTCTTCTTGAATCCTTAGACCCTGACTGACAAAGAAGTCAGTGGCCATCACGCCTAGTGGCGCCTTGTAAGGCAGCAACAAACTGTCCCCATATATCAGTAACGAGCGAAAAAAAGAGATAATGATCTGACAGATGCAAGATAAACTGTTTCACTTACTTTAATGCTTTGCCCCGTTACAAATACACTGTATAGATGGGATTATTTCTTGTCTTCATAGAGCTTGATTCTTGTCTTCTTCCTGTTGACATCGTTGCTGGTGCTGTTGACTATGAATTTGCCTAGAAGCCAGCGGTTTCATTGTGTTGAAATTGTGCCATATTATTCATGTTATATTGTCAATATGTCATGTGATATTTTCTTGGTACAGAGACAATAGGTCAGTGTATAGCACACATCCTTGCCGTACTCCACGTTTTATGAACTAATATTCACTTAGTTTTTGCCCCCGTGTAGTTCTTGGGGGTCTGTGAGGAGTTTTGCCCGTGTAGTTCCGGGGGGGGGGTCTATGAGGAATTTTGCCTCGTGTAGTTCCTGGGGGGTCTATGAGGAGTTTTGCCCGTGTAGTTCTTGGGGGGTCTATGAGGAGTTTTGCCCGTGTAGTTCCTGGGGGGGGGGGGGTGTCTATGAGGAATTTTGCCCGTGTAGTTCCTGGGGGTCTGAGGAGTTTTGCTCGTGTAGTTCCGAGCGATCTATGAGTTTTGCCCTGTGTAGTTCCCGGGCGTTTATGAGGAGTTTGGCCGCTTGCAGTTCCCAGAGGTTTATAAGACGTTTTGCCTCGTGTAGTTCCCGGGGATTTATGAAGAGTTTTCCTCCGTGATGTTCCCCGGGGGCCTATGAGGTGTTTTGTCCCCTGTAGTTCATTGGGATCTATGAGGAGTTTTGCCCCGTGTAGATCATGGGAGATCTATGAGGAGTTTTGGCCGGTGTAGTTCCTGGGGGGGGGGGGGGGGCTATGAAGAGTTTTGTCCCGTGTAGTTCCTGGGGGGGGGGTGTCTATGAGGAGTTTTGCCCTGTGTTGTTCCCGGGGGTCTATGAGGAGTTTTGCCCTGTCTTGTTCCCGGGGGTCTATGAGGAGTTTTGTCCCATGTAGTTCATGGCGGTCTATCCCAGGGGTCCATGAGGAGTTTTGCTCCATGTAGTTCCCCATGGGTCTATGAGGAGTTGTGGTCCATGTAATTCCCGAAGGTCTATGAATATCTTTACCCCGTGCAGTTTTCGGGGGTCTATGAAGAGGTTTGTTATGAAAACATCGACATCGCACAATAGAAATGGAATCCAGTGGAATCTGACTAAACAGCCTGACGATCTGAATTTTGCAGATGACTTGACTCTTCTGTCCCATAACCATAATCAGATGCAAGAGAAAATGAAAATTCGCGATGGAATGATTCGCCCACAACAAGTGGGCCTGAAAATACATACGGAAAAGACAAAGATTATGAGAATAAATGCAAGAAATGATAACAAGATTGAACTTGAAGAAACGCCACTAAAGGGTGTAGAATCGTACACATATCTTGGTAGTAATATAGACAAAGTTGGAGGGACAGACAATGATATCAAAATAAGAATACAAAAAGCAAGAGGAGCTTTCATTGCATTGGGAAACATATGGAGGTCAAGAGAAATCAAGTCCAACACGAAAATAAGAATCTTCAACTCAAATGTCAAGTCAGTCCTATTGTATGGCTCTGAGACATGGAGAGCAAGAAAAACAACAACCAAAAAGTTACCGACTTTCATAAACGGGTGCTTGCGTAGAACAGAAGGACTGAAATGGTAGGACAAAGTCACAAATGTGGAACTGATGACAAGAACCAGACAAGTGCCAGTGGAACAAGAGAAGAAGACGCTGGCGATGGATAGGACACACATTGAGGAAACCTGTTGATAGCTGTAACCGTAAGTTTTTTTGCTATGTGTGTGGAGATTACTTTGAAGTTACTGATGGGGTTATTAAATATTATAACTGATGACTGGTCTTAGAGATTGATTAAATGGTGATGGGTGTTTCTTTAATGGTCAAACTGTTCATACGCCCACACAGAGCAGAACAGTAATTCTTATATCACGCGAATGTCAAAATATCAAATTCTGTACTACTAACATACCACTGCTACACACGCGATACTGTTAGTGAATTCACTCTGTTTGTTGACCTAGATTTCCGCCACCCAGGCTATTTACGCGAATACGTAGGTGTTAGCTCCTTCTAAACTGAAAACCACCACTGTTACCTCAGTTAGTGGTTGTGTGAGTGGGTGGCGTACCGTGTTAGGAGGGTTGATTGAGTGCGTGCGTGCTGGAACATTCACTCACAACACAGGTACGCACGTAGAAGTCATAGATGGTTATAAACGGCTGGTGTAAGTTAATGATCGTTTTATTACACCACAACACGTTCATGAAATACAAGTCATAGCAATACAATAATACAGTACTCCAGTCACATCTCCACTTCTCATAATCATTAGCGCTCTACAACATCAACACTAGATCCTCTCAGCAACGGTCGGCATCACCGTGCTAATGTAATAAATAATTTCCTCCTCAAATATGCTTCATCAAAGACGCTCTCAACCTTGGCGCTTTAATTTAGATATGGATCCTTTCAATAATAACAATAGCCTCCTCAAATATGCTTCATCAAAGATGCTCTCAACCTTGGCGCTTTAATTTAGATATGGATCCTTTCAATAATAACAATGGCCTCCTCAAATATGCTTCATCAAAGACGCTCTCAACCTTGGCGCTTTAATTTAGATATGGATCCTTTCAATAATAACAATTGCCTCCTCAAATATGCTTCATCAAAGACGCTCTCAACATTGGCGCTTTAATTTAGATATGGATCCTTTCAATAATAACAATTGCCTCCTCAAATATGCTTCATCAAAGACGCTCTCAACCTTGGCGCTTTAATTTAGATATGGATCCTTTCAATAATAACAATGGCCTCCTCAAATATGCTTCATCAAAGACGCTCTCAACATTGGCGCTTTAATTTAGATATGGATCCTTTCAATAATAACAATTGCCTCCTCAAATATCATATAGATCCGGTTAGCCAACGGACATCATCCTCGCCGTGCTAACTACATCAATGGTGAATACTTTCGGCAATTTCTCGCAAGACTGCACTCCCTGGCAGTCTGCAGTAATCTCGCCTTCACTCATCTTGACATTTATATAGTCAAACATATGTCCTGGATCCTTACCTCTTCAAAAATACTCACAAACACAATTCTCCAATAAACTCAGAATTATAGGCCTACACAAATAATATGGCCTCTAGAACTTTTGCGCTGCGCAGGCATACTCGAAACACACACTGTAGGACCGACCTCTCCCGTCGGTACCCAAAACAGAATGCAATTAGTTCACACACTAGACCCGCCAAAAAAGACACGAGACTCGGTTGTTTAGAAAACACAACTCAGTCTCGATAATTGCATGGGCTAGTCACACGAGCTTACTCACAGCTCAAGACAGTTCAGAAAAAAAAAACATCTCCGCGATTTGAACTGACCAGTGTTCGCCACTTGGAAACTTCTCGATCACACGAGGGAATTCCCCTAATACATTTTTAACTTAACATCAGCTTAATCAAGCAACGTAACCCGCAATCGAATCTATTCGCTTAACATTTTCAAGATCACCTCCCCTTGATAATATTTACTCTGTAACATAGCATTACAAGGCAGTCCTTGTTCTGGAATCCGCAGGGAAAGAGAGGCAGAGGTAGACAAAAAAAAAACACATGGAGAAGAGAGCTGGATACAGAGGTGAAAATGATGAGGAAAACATGGAAAGAACTTGACCGGATGGCACAGGACAGGAAGACTTGGCATGAGTTTGTTGAAGGCCTATGCTCCTCGGGGAGCTAAAGGATATTGATTGATTGAAAGTAATCATCAGGTTTCTCAAGTGAAACAGTTGATTCTACATTGTTCTGCGTACACGAGTATCGTTCTAAACTAGTCACTCAGCTCTCGCCTAAAACAGTAATTTTTAACCTGAGGGCAACTACTTGAGACAGGGTCGGGTTATCCAATGAGCACACTAAGCACGTGCACACAAATGTAATAAAGTAAAATAAAATTTCAGTTGTTCGTGAAGAAATTGAATGAATTATAAATGACCGCTTTGATCTGGATGTTCGGGTACTTTTGATTTTTAGTTATGGCAACAATGGTATCTTCGCACCTTTTTAGCTGCTGATTGTCTGTAATTGCTGGACAAGCAGCGATGAGTGAGGAAATGTAACGCATCGACAGTCTGTAATTGCTGTACAGCAGCGTTGAGTGAGTAAATGTAACGCATCGACATTTTACGGTAATAAAGGTGTAAAATGTGTTACATTTGTTAAATTCTTTAACTTAATTATGGATTTCGCAGTCAGAACATTGAGAAACAAGGTAATGTTAAATCAAACATTAAAATATGATTGTCATTTCAGTTCTAAAAACACAAACATATTTTCTGTCTATTATTCACTCCTGACGACATATTCATTCCTGACGTCATATATTCACATCATCTCTCACAAACCCACTGAAGTCTCACGGTGATCTTGTAAAGCAGGGGTTCCCAACCTTCTCTTGCTCATGGCCCTATTCTGAGCCTTATTTACCTCTGTGGCACCCCTGATAGTCACGGTCAGCTGGAAGAAAGGTACTTTACCATCTTACTGTGGTCCCCTAGAAATATGGCCCACGTTGAGAATCACTGATGTAAAGTAAAAGAACTGGTACAGAGCAAACATGTTATTTGAAAGGAAAAAAAAAAAGAACAGACCATACTTTCATTATAAGGTTGCCCCGGTCGCGAAAACGTCTTCTTTCTGTCTTTATTTATTCATTGAGATCAAACAGCGAAGTCCTATATTATCAGGTAATGTGGTAACTAGTTTTTTGGGATAATTACGAGGTTGCCAGCTTTCTTAGCAAACTCCATTAGTATTATTATTATTATTTTTTATTTTTACCAATATGGACTTGAGACTGAGGATGTATCTATGGATTCGCCGGGAAAGGAATGGTTAGTTTGCGAAACCTTTGTCCGATGAAGACATGCTCATTAGTTTGTAAAACGTTTTCCCGATAAAGACATGCTCATTAGTTTGTGAAACCTTCTCCTGATAAAGACATGCTCATTAGTTTGTAAAACCTTTTCCCGATAAAGACATGCTCATTAGTTTGTGAAACCTTCTCCTGATAAAGACATGCTCATTAGTTTGTGAAACCTTCTCCTGATAAAGACATGCTCATTAGTTTGTGAAACCTTTTACCAGTAAAGACATGCTCATTAGTTTGTGAAACCTTTTAACGATAAAGACATGCTCATTAGTTTGTGAAACCTTCTCCCGATAAAGACATGCTCATTAGTTTGTAAAACCTTTTCCCGATAAAGACATGCTCATTAGTTTGTGAAACCTTCTCCTGATAAAGACATGCTCATTAGTTTGTGAAACCTTTTCCCAATAAAGACATATGCTCATTAGTTTATGAAACCTTTTAACGATAAAGATGTGGTAAAGTGGGATGTTATAAATATTTATAGGGGACTTAGTGTACTGACTGAGATCAGCTGTGAAGGTATCTGTATCTAATAGGTGTAGTGTTTTACAGATAACCTTACTTGCTACCACATTATGCCTCAGTCAGAATTATTCTGGAATCTTGTGATGACTACGTTAAATGTCTAGGGTATGTATATGATGAAGTGTAAGTCACAACAACAACAGACAGATAAACAATTTAATTTATTCCACCACACTTGACAACACTGTGACACTCACACACATGTACCATTCTATAAGAATATCTTAAATGAGTCACTGGTAAATTTTCAAATATCAATATGTATTAAGCACTTTCCTTAATATATATGTCCTGATTCAACTACAAAGTGAACCAGGAATCACAATCAATTTTAATTACAATTTATATGTACAGGATTTATCAATATGAAACTTGTAGTGACATATTTTATTAATATTATCTTATGTGTGTCAGTTGTGTAGTAGTAATATGAGGTAATACTGGTTTTGTTTTTTCAAGCTATGTTGTTATTTGTCATCATGACTTCAAGTGTTTGTTTATCTTGTAAATGGTATGGGGAAAAGTTCACAGTTCCTATCAATTTAAACACTGTATTTTCCCTCTGGTTTATTATAAAGTCAGATTTTTTTTTTTTTTTTTTTTTTTTTTTGCGTTCGCCCGCTAATACTCGAGGCGAAATCTCAGGTTATTATTTTATGTCTAACCTGACATTGATTTTACGTGAGTATCCCTTTATTTCTTGTACAGAGACAGGTGTCCCTCGCCATTCAGGCAAATACTCGCCGATTTCGGAGGTACCCATTGCAGCTGGGTCGGCTCAGGAGCCGCCAGTCCCTGGTCGACGATACTCCTTCAAATGTCCTCGCCAGGTCTCGAGTTAATCCAGTCCAAATCCCGGTCGACGAAAAATCCTCAAATGCCGTCGCCCGGGTTTGATCCTGTATCACCCGGTCGCCAGAGCGGTGTTGTAACCACTACGCTAGCGCGGCTCCCAGTCAGATTTTGAGGGGGGGGGCATAATGTTGAGCTCCACTGGCCACATGGGCTTATCTTTCGTCAACTGACAGCTTCATCTGAAATAATTTACACCAGTATATTCCTCCCTAATGATTACTACGCCTCTGCAATTCCAGCATTATTTCTTTCTAGTCGATAAGATAGGTGTCAGTGTACTGTTTGGCAATTCCATGCAGTTTTACTTTCCTCCGACACCTTCTATTCAGGTTGGAGCACTATATAGGCTTTACCTCATGTTCACTACTGAACCACACATATATACAGACGTAGATTATCAATTTACATTCAATTTTCATTAAAAAGATATTGAATATATCAAGCTTACCACAATTCATGGAACAATACACAGTTACGTTGACTGGCAATGAATATAGCACAATTTCGATCTGCCGATGTCCCAGGCTTTTATTTAGAAAAATATGCACTGGCGCTCAACGCACTGGTTCTGTAGTAAGTTTATTTGAACATGTGGTGGTGACCTGACGCCTCTGATTGACTATATTCGCGGGTCTAACCAATCGTGCCATGTTTACCCAATCGTTTGAAAAAAAGTACTCCTACTCCCGTTTCCCCTGACAACAAAAGATAGTATTTATAGCCCGACTAATCGTGTTTAGCCTTACATTTCTTGCGCTCCAATCAAATCGGATTTAACATGGAGACCCATTTCCCGTACCATGGTGGTGTGAAAATCTGTCACTGAGCGATTCTGATATTGGTGTTGTCTGACATCCCTCACTATTTCTTTTGGCTATAATTTGGTAATTCCTAGACTATTTGCGTAACGTTTAACATATTCTTTGTCAGCAAGTCCTAAGGAACCCAAATATACAAATTTAAAGGAGCTAAGTGGCTTCGTTCAAAATATGCATTTTCTTCTACCTTCTGTTTACTTCGAATACGATGTGGTGTCTGGGTACTGTAATGTTTTCAAACGTAAACCAGTATAATGTCATGTTTCCTAATAAGCGTTTTGTGAGTTTTTAAAAACTAACTCTCGTGTGTGTAGTGTTTTTTATCACTGTCGATTTGAAAAAAAGCTAGTGCTTGTGGCCTTACACGCGTGATGGTAGTAATTGTGTATCGCGAGACTGTGTTAGTATTGCCTGCGTTCCGGCTTTCAGCCTCTCCCTTTCTTTCTATCTTTAGTCCATCTGTCTTTCGTTTTTTGGTAACGTAGTGTATAAAATGACATGAATGGAATTTTAAATCTAGGTCATCTTGCGTATCTCAAGGTTTTTCTTAGAAATGGAGTACACATTTTATTGTGTTGGGGAAACGCGTGTATGCTGCAGAAGGCTTTTACTATCAACGTGAAACGTTACAAGTTGCAGACGAAGGAGAAAACAAGGGGGATTTCGAGTACAGTCATTGTGACAGCACTGTTCCTTACCATTCTTCTTTCCTTTTATTGAATTTATGTGTTAGGCTTTACATTTACTTTTTAATTTATATATGTGGATTAGAATTTCTCACGACAAAAGACATGCTCATTAGTTTGTAAAACCTTATTTTTTTCTTTGAAGACATGCTCATTAGTTTGTGAAACCTTTTCCCGATAAAGACATACTCATTAGTTTGTAAAACCCTTTCCCGATAAAGACATGCTCATTAGTTTGTGAAACCTTCTCCTGATAAAGACATGCTCATTAGTTTATGAAACCGTTTTCCAACAAAGACATATGCTCATTAGTTTGTGAAACCTTTTGACGATAAAGACATATGCTCATTAGTTTGTGAAACCTTTTAACGATAAAGACATGCTCATTAGTTTGTAAAACCTTTTTTTTTTCTTTGAAGACATGCTCATAAGTTTATTTTTTTCCGTTGAAGAAAAACTCTACAGTAAAGTGTTCATAAAGCAGCCATACTTCCAGCTACATTGCATATTGGTGTGTACAATGTTCGTTGTTGTTGTTTTGAAAAGGTGATGAGTGGAGAGCGGGCACGGGTAACAGCTGACCATTATTGCCTCTTTTCGTTCCATCTTTGTCTACCCTGTTCAACCTGAAAATTGGTTATAATTGGGGTATTTAGTGTCATTTTATTTACTAATTTTGTATTAAATTTAAATAACTATTGTCTTTTGCAGTTGCTGGTTTTAATTTATATTAGTATTTGTCCTTTTATTTTCAGTTTTATATTGTATATAGATAACTATTATCCTTTGCCCTTGTGTAGTGGATTTGATGGTATTGTATGATTGTGATATTACCTAGTGTGATGCATGAGGTCAGCTGTGAAGGCTCCTGAGATAAATGTAGCTGTGAATTTACAGAAGGCCCTTCTTGCTACCACTACGACCTCACACCTATCTTTTTTTTTTCTAATGAATGTGGCTACGTTAAAATTCTAGGGTACTGATATGTAATGTGTTGTGGTAGTTTACATATACACACACATATATTTAATAAGTCTAATAATATTAATAAAATGTTATAACACACTGAACTAACTCAAGCTGTGTAAAATTTTGATAGTAAATTTTCTTTAAGTTTATTTGTTCTGAACCAAGGTTTTATTTTGGTCAGAACATATGAAAGGTTTTGAAATTAGGAATGAAATGCATGAATATATGGCATAATCAATGAAAGGTGTGTACATATGTATTTTACAAGACTAGTTAATATTACTACTGTTTATAGTTGTAATTTATCTGGGAGAACGATTAATGGATGTGCTGTTGGGGTGGCCTCATCACTCCCTGTCTATGGCGACTAAACATTGACCATTTATTGATGGGAATATAGTTGGTGTGTTAGAAAATAAGTTGGTGAATGTCCAGCAGGCCAGACGCTCACGTATCTTGAATGAGTAGTTCTGGTGCTGGAATCTGGTGGCCCCACCTCTCCGTGCTTGGGGGCAATATAAGGATGCTCTGCCAAAATATTAGACTGCACGGGTCCACTCTTGTATTATTCAACACAGCATTTGACACCACTTTGGTGCCAAATAAAAAACTCACAGTTCTGAAATAAAAGTATTTGGTCATGTGTCAGAACTCTACCTCCTGAGCCACTTCTACACTCAACACTACACAACAACACCACATAGACGGGGTCAGATCTCTCTGACCATACAGCACATCTTACCAAGTTGGTTTCACATAGGATAAGTTCCCCCAGACTACATATTCTGAAATATGTTCATTAGCTTCCTGCCATAGAATAGGATAGGTGATATGTTTCACTGATCTCAACACTTGATCCGCCCTTCATAATCCTTGCTGGAGTTTATGTATTTTGTTTATCTCTAGACCCTGAACTGGGGCGGGGGGTCTAGAGCGAATCCTTACTTGTTGTAAGGGATAGATTTTGATATGGCAGTATCAAATCACTCGAAACATTAAACAAATATTAAAATATACAAAGAAATACTTTCAGTCTTACCAGAATTATGAATAGAGAACACAGTTATATGCTAGCAAAACTCAGCTGAGCTGCTGGCTCTAGTATGGCGTCCCTCTAAATATTTCAATTAGCTTTTGGGAAATACACCACTGAATTATTTACTGTGTCTACTACTGGACAACTTATGATGAATGGCAAAAATGCGCGTCTGAGCGCCGATAATATGTTCATCTATGGCCAATCACCGCCTTTTTTCCTTTTCAAATTCAAACCTCCTACCAAAAGTCAATTCAGTCATACCTCAGTCAAGTATGTATTATTGTCTGTTGGTCCGTCTGTCTCTACTTGCGTTTCACAAAAAAAAACACACTTGTTTTTTGAACCAACTCTGCCGTCCCCTACACAATTTTGCCTTTAAAGTTATTTTTAGCCACAATTCTCCACCACATTCCCTCTCTTTCATTCCAACTGGATTTTAGCACTTGAGTCTCAAGGCCGCAATTTTTGAAAATTAATGACATTTTTTGTTTCAATGCAGTCGCTCGCTGATATGAACAACACAGTCTTTTGTCAATATCTTTCTTATTATCTATCCGTCTGTATAAATGAAAGCATATTATTTCACTGCTCAAAATGGGCCATCAGGCCAGCTAGGTTTTATATTCCTAACATTATTATTAAGAAAAAGTTACTTTTCAAGGTTAGTTGGTTTTTTGAAATATTTTCGAGCATCTTCTGTAATGCGTTTGCCGCTGAATTCAAATAAACGGACTAAGTTATCGCAAAAGCGTCCAAGAAATGACTGTTGCGTATAATAGCTAAGGTCCCTTTTGTCGATTTCTTTACCTTGTGTCAACTTGGGGACGTGAATTTTTTTCCTTTCCCCACCAATTGCGTCTTTTTAGCCTTGCTAGTTTCAAGCACGTGTTCAGTCATATTTTTTCCTTTTGATCTCCGTTCTCATCCCGTTCCAAGGGTAAACGTTTTGCCTTCACGTCTAACAAGTTAGTTTCCATGGCGGGTGGTGACCCGCGGCGTGGGCGATCATGTCGTCTAGTAGCTGACGCATTATTTGTATCCCTACATTTTATCTTTGGAGATATTTTAACGTTGTATCACGGTTAATTTTATCACACCTTGGTTTTAATATGTATTAGTATTTGTTCTTTTTTGAGTTGGTGTTTTTTTTTAAACCTCGTTGTCTTTCCTTGTCCTATGAGTAGTTAATAAGTTTGCTAATTTTTCTGTTTTTTTGTTGTTGTTTTTGTATTTAATGATTTGTTAGTTTTTGTTGCTTAATTTCTATTTGGTTTTAATGTCTTTTCTGAAGTATTATTTTTTTAATTACCAATATTGTCACTGTTATTAACCTTATATATTTTCGTTTGTTTTATGTATATATTGTTTAAGTATTGTTTGGGCTTCCCCTGGGGCATCTATACTTAAAACCTTATCACCTGTCATGTCTATATTGTGATTTCTAAAGTATGTTTTTAATTCTAGCCTCTGTTGATCGTATTTTCTACAGTGGATCAGGTAGTGGCCTACGTCATTTTCCTCTATCATAAAGTACGCTGCACCGAGACGGAGACGCCACAGCTTTTTGTTCGAAGGTACTTTTAGTTCTTCTCTGACCTGGCACGTCCTTGTTGGTTCATTCAGCAGTTTGAACGCGTGTCTGCCTTTTCTACTGTTCTTCCAAAGTACAATGTTCAAAATTTGAGGATTATATGTACTAAAGGTTATGCGAGTTTGGGCGAGCACGCCAGACATAGCCTTTTTTTTTTTTTTTTTTTTGTGTTATCTGTGCACTGAAATAACACTTAATTCACGCCCTGTTTTGATATTTTCAGTAGTCTTTCGCACACTTATAAATGGTCTGAACGCATCATTTTGTCTGCGGATTAAGCGATTTGTCCAGACGTACTATAGTAAAATTTTATTGTGGGATAAAAGTGGCAGACAGCTGGCACCAGCGTTTCAGTGACCGTTCAAAAAAAAAAAAAAAAAAGAGCGTTTAGCTTGTGTCATTGTTCTGTGCGTGATGTTGGTACAATAATAACTTTCGGGTGTGGTAGAGCCAGTTCATTGTCCTCTTTGGGAAAGCAGGAAATTTAGGAAATTTCGTGTTCACGGTTAGTACAATCAAGATTGCTTGAAATATTGAAATCATCACGTGTAGACCACAAAGCAGAAAATTCAAACTTACACGTGTTGAACTGGGAAGATATGAAATAAACGAGCAAGCAACCGGTCAAACCCACAAAGCCAATGGACGAACACATCATTCGCATAGTGTACCATGGCAGTAAATTCAAACTTACATGTGTTGAACTGGGAAGATGAGAAATAAACGAGCAAGCAGCCCGTCAAAACATAACAGGACATAATTACGCCCTTGAACGGACATGCACCAATTTATTGAAATTTATTTACGTGCGAACTCTACTGATATCAATTAGCAGTTATTATATATATTTTTTGCCCACACCTTAACAAAACTCGGATGTCATGTTCGAATTTTCTTCTTTCAAAGTTATTAATATAAAAAAACTCTTCTTACCGTTGTCTGGATTAATTTTTATTAGTTCTACAGGAAAGTTACAAGATCCGTTCAAAAATTGCGCACTTAATTTTTGTTACAGCACAGCACAAGCGATGAAATGTGCTATTCAATATTTTTTTTTTTTGAATTAGTGTAGTGACTACATGTCCGCACGTGTGCGCACCTATTGTACACAGTCGCGAGTAATTATTTCAGCGGCGTATGCTAATTGCAATGAGTTGGCTGCAACGAAACAAAAAACGACACCAGCGTATAATATATTAATAAACTAAACTGCATAATTATGAAAAGCGCAATGAATCTGAAATGCAAATTTATCACTTTGCAGAAGGTAACTGTTATATTGTACAGGCATTTTCACAGAGAGGCTAAGATGGGTTGTTTATACCACGACATCCAAGAACCAGGTAGGAGAACACGAAAGGCCCTGGGTGTGGATAGAAGATCTTTTCGACGTTGGATACAACAGGACGGTGATTGTACAGAGGCTGCGGTTAAGCAAGGAAGGAAGAAAAAAATTGATGATTTTGACAAGGATGTCATTAGACGTTTGATTTTGAAGATGTTTAATGCCAATCAACTTGTTACTCTCCGCATGCTAAAAAAGTCGGCTGCAAGCAGAATGCGATATTAACGTCTCAAAAAACAACTCTTTGGCAACTTGTCAGAAGTGTCGGCTTCACTTTTAGAAAAACGTCTGGCGGAAGGAATTTTTTATGTGAAAAACCACATCTGGTTGCAGCTCGAAGCAAATACCTTAGGCAGATTCGTGAGAGAAGGCAAGACGGCTATGATATAGTGTATTTGGACGAATCTTGGGTTAATGCTCATCATACGAACGAGAAAGAATGGCAATCTGTTGACGGAGACCATAGAAGGAAAATTCCCAGCAGCAAAGGTCAACGCATTATATTAGCACATGCTGGCAGCAGACAGAATGGGCTTGTCCGTGATGCAGAGCTTATTTTTCAATCAAAGTCTGTAGATGGTAGGGACTACCACAGTGAAATGAATGGGCACATTTTTCGAGATTGGATAGTGAATACACTCCTCCCGACTCTAGATAGGCCGTCTTGCCTGGTGATGGATAATGCGTCCTATCATAATGTTCTAGCGCAGGAGGATAAAGCTCCCACTTCGGCAAGCACGAAAGACGAAATCAGGAGGTGGCTTGTGAATGAAAATATCTTCGCTGACAACAGCTATTTAAAACCAGAGTTGTTGCAGCTTGTGAGACAGAGGAATAAGACAAAAGTGTATCTGATTGATAAAATCATCCAAGAGCAGGGTCATGTTTCTCTTCGACTCCCACCTTACCATTCTCACCTTAACCCAATAGAGCTGGTTTGGGCTAGAGTTAAAGGGCAAGTGGCCGCCCAGAACACCACTTTTAAAATGTGCGATGTTAAAGACATGACTCGTGAGGCCCTTTCACGAATAGGCACAGAGTACTGGGCTAAATGTGAAGAACACGTGCTACAGGAAGAAGAAGATACTGGCAGCGAGATGGCTTGCAGTTTATCCAACCAATAACTGTTGTGAACTTATTGGAGTCGTCCGATTCGGAATGAGGTTTGTAGATCGCATTCCTTCGTTTGTGATAAACTAATTTCATATGCCAATCTATAATAACACATAAACAGTTACGATTTGTCATAGCTTCCCGATGATTTACTGCTATCATGGTTCATTATCGAACATCCTCGTAAATGCCAAACCGCTGGACGTACTGCATGCAAAACGTGGTTCCTGGCGGCGGGTGAGATTCGGGATCAAACCCTAAAAGGATTTTTTCGTGTGACCGGGATATGCGCTGGATTAACTCGAGACCTGGCGAGGACTCCCTGTGTTCGAACCAGGTATAGTTAAATTTTTTCCCTGAGACCCTTTCTACGAGTCCGAAATCGGTAAGTGAGTTCTGGCCTGTCAATGGAAGAAACGAGGGGCCCTTGTCTCAGGATCACGAAAAGGGATACTACTGGCAGCTGGAACGGCTTGATTGCGATTTTATCCAACCAATAACTGTTGTGAACTTATTGGAGTCGTCCGATTCGGAATGAGGCACGTCGATCGCATTCCTTCGTTTGTGATAAACTAATTTCATATGCCAATCTATAATAACACATAAACAGTTACGATTCGTCATAGCTTCCTGATGATTTACTGCTATCATGGTTCATTATCAGAACATCATTCCTCGTATCAAAATCACGTATGCAAAAACAACCAATCACACATTTAGGGACACGCCTTTGAACCGTCTTGTCGCACAAATGTTGTGATTTACTGTAAGAATTAATGCTATTTATCGGGAGATTTAGGCAAATGTTCCAAGAAGATCGGGGAAAAATAAAAGTCGCCGATTTTTGCTTGAAATCGTTCGAAGACATTGCTGATGGATCTGGTAAAAATGATGGTCAAACTACAACAAACCCACGTTTGGACTGACAGGGGGGGACAAGAGTGATCCTGTGAATGAGTGACCAGGGGGGCCATTAAGGATTGTTTTTGGTATGGGCGGAGCTGTACAAGAAACCCATATTGGACTGGGCAGAAATATAATCTAACTGCGTAGCTTGTTCTAGGAAGGAGTCCAGTTTTTTTACATTGTGGAGGAAGAGATTAATCCCAAAAACGCCTAGCCTAATACACGTGTTTAATTCAGAGTGGATATAAAATCAGTTTCTGTGATGAATTGTGTTCTTAAAGGATTTTGCGAAGGGAAAAGAAGGTTAGTAGATCTTATACTTATTAATACATTTTCTTATTTTTGTTTATTTTAACCTCACAGCTAAAATGTGCGGAAGATAAAGTTTTAAATAATTCTTGGCATAACTGATTAATAAAATCAGAAGATTTTCCTAGAAGATGAAAGGAGGTAATTAATAGTTCATATTTCACCTTTATCATCATCACAGTCTCCCATGCGCACACACTCTCATGCACAAAATATTTAACATCATTAGAATTGAACTCAGAGAGAGAGATGAATAATGAGCAGTAGTTTAAATGAAAGTCAACCAGTGATGTTAAATGTGAAAAACTTACGAAGACTTTTGTGTGTCTTCAGTTCATCAGAAGTCTGAGTCTACACGCAACGTGTCTGACGTCTAACCAGAAATAAGTTATCAAAAACGGACATTGGCTAGCAGAATTCGCCATAGGACATCTTTCATTCCTCAATTAAAAAGGAATATTGTCTCACCCACAAGTCAGAAGGTGGACGCAGCATTTTTCGTCACCATATACTGCTTGCTCACAAGTTCAGTACAGAGTTATCACAAGTTCAATACAGAGTTATCACAAGTTCAATACAGAGTCATCATAAATTCAAATCACTCGAAAGATCATTATTATCTGAAGTCAAGCAAAAGAGCTCAAAAGAGGAATCACATATTTATAGCAAGTGCAACACCCTCTTAAGCGCATTCTATGAAGCAGACTATATATATATTTTATGAATCACGACTACATATGCAAGGTTATGAGTCTACATATCACTACCGATTCGTGAAGATATCCAGTCTGGCCAGTACCCTCGGGAGATTAGACAACAGACCTTTTGTTCATATGACAGCTATTAACTGTTGAGATATACTCAAACAGTGAAGGAATATACATAGATATCTCGTCAGCGTTCTCCATACGACAACAGTATTCATCAGAACGTCCTCAGCTTAGAGATACCCCACTCGACATAACGTATAACAACTTGGGACATTTTATGCATACATGTGAATCCTCATATCTAGGAGAAGCATTTAGAGACACATGGACTGTGTAGAGTACTCACCATTTTGGTAATACGTATCATATCACATCATCATTTCACTTTACACCAGTTCATTCTTAATTAACTATTACTTAATTAACTGCAATTTTATTATCTCATCTGTGTGTTTTGTGTGAATCGTCTTTCACCATCATCACGTCCTAACCATTACTAACCCTATATGTGTGGATATTTCATTAATAAACCCAACGATCGGTTGATCATTATCAAGAGTTTGTTAATGTATCACTCGTGCTGTCGGTGTTACATATTCACCTATAGGAACATTTCTCTACGCAGATGAGGTTGGGGGCTTTTTCTTTACGGGATCTAAGGGCAGAAGCTAAGGTCGTGGGGAAACAGAACTCTTTCCATAATTAATTAGAAAACACTGTCTAGTGGAAAGCATTCGCATTCCTGTCTTCTTGTCCCTATCTCGAATAGGTCTTTATTCTTTCTTAACGAGCCAATTTCTAGAGACCTTATATCTAATATCTCATAGACTATTCCTGGCAAAAACTACTGTTGTAGTTGCCCCAGTACTCACCACACGACAATTGGGGGCTCGTCTTGGGATTATTGAACCCGGACTTAGAAGTGTGATAAGTCACATTTTCATCCCTGCCATACGATTGCGATAATTGCAAAATTTGTTGGCATTTTGAGGGATTACCTTCTAGACTGACTCTTACTATAATTGTCTATTTCATAGGGGGGGATAATTTATATCTCTAAAGCACGAGTGATACTTTTTAAATTGAGTATCAAACGGACAGAGTAAGCACTTTTTGAGAACAGAAGATACTGTATGGAATTGATATTTGTTATCTTTTGTCTGTAACTGCTGGGAAAGTTTTTATCATAAATATTTCGCAAATTTTTCATAGAAATCTTCGTGATAATCTGTCATATACTTTTTCAGAATCTGCTGAGTGAGTGATTTTTTTTTTTAAAGAACTATTTGAACTTGATTACTAATTTAAACCTAGAAGGTTTTAAGAGATAATTACTTGTGCGAGTCAAACAATTTGCTTGGAGGTCACTGCCAATTTTTCCCTTCGTGAACCCATACTGCATATCATGGCAGATGCCACAAAAATTAGAACTAGTTTAATGGAGGCAGGGCGTGAATACGGGTTAAGTGGAAAAGATCTGATGAAATTTGTGAGTGAGGAGACTGATAAACTCCATGCAAGAGAGATGGAAGTGCAGAAACTTGCAATGGAGAAGGAGAAAGCCGCAGCAGAAGCAGCAGAGCGGAAGGAGAAAGCCGCAGCAGAAGCAGCAGAGCGGAAAGCCACAGCAGAAGCAGCAGAGCAGAAAGAAGCAGCAGAAGCAGCGGAGCGTAAAGAGAAAGCCGCAGCAGAGCATGCACTTAACATGAAGCAACTGTAAATCCAGGGACAGACCAATCAGATAGAGCTGGCAAAAAGTGCAGCGGCTTCCAACTTTGATGTAGGGCACTCACCCCACTCAGATGGTGTGCCTACTTCGCAACCTGCACCACCCAATGCCATGAACTTTCCGCTGGAACCTTTTTCAGAAAGGAACGATACCATGGATGCCTTTTTAGACCGCTTCGAACGCTTTGCAACAGGGTTTGGACTTGAAGAACGCAAGTGGAACTTAAAACTTTCCCAGGGCCTAAGAGGAGCCGCCTACGAAGTTTTTAATAAACTTCCGGCCGGAGAGCAAGATGACTATCAGGCCTTAAAAAAAGCTCTCTTGGTGAGGTACGAACTTCATTCAGAGGCTTACCGAAAAAAATTTCGAGGTTCTAGGAAGGAGGCCGGAGAGACTTTCTCACAGTTCGCAGCTCGTATTGAAGACTACCTAGTGAAGTGGTGTACACTGGGAAACTTTACCGAGAACTATGACGGGTTGAAAGAGCTGATTGCGATAGAACAACTAAAAGAGTCTATGTCGGTGGAAATGCGTAGATTTCTCACTGAAAACGGCGCTGACCGGTTAGAAAATATTCTTACACTGGCAGAGCGATTCCAAAATGCTCTCATGGAGTCTCAAGGAGCCAGAAAGAAGTTTTCGGATCAGGCGCCAAAGCAACCTGCTCGCTCCCAACCAGACCAACAAAGCAAAGGACCACACATCTCGCATAAACAGCACGCAAAACAAGATAACTACAAAGAGCAAAACAAAAAAAATGCTGTGCTACACAGAGACAGGGAGATAAATGGTGCAAGTACTGTCGCTTGAACAATCACAACACTAATGATTGCAAGCGCAGACCTCCTCCCCAACATGCTGCCTGTCTGCAGACAAAATCGTCACCCCGGAAGGAGCAGAGGACCGGAAACGTTTCTCATCCTCCCGTCATCGAATCAGTCCTCGTAAACGGACAATCTGTGGAGTGCCTTTATGACACAGGACTTGCTTTCGATGCGGTGGTCAGGGCATCTCTTGTCACCCCTGACCAGATAACAGAAGAGAGTGTCGACATCCAAGGTCCGACGAAGGATGTTGCACCCATGACACTGCCAATTGCACTTATCAGAGTGGAATCTCGTTATGTGACAGGAGAGATTCGTGCAGCTATAATGGAAGAACCAATCTACTCTTTAATCTTGGGATGTAGATATGTGTGTCGTGGAGAACCTACTCAACCACTAGTCATAGCGGCCGTACAGACTAGAGGACAGTCAAAAAAAGACGCAGAGCAGGAACCTCCTACCAATATCCTCCCCGAGGAATTGAAGAGGGCCCAAATGGAAGATTCCTCACTGGCGCCCTGTTTTAAAAAATTACTTAGGACACACAACCCACCTACCAAGGGAGACTTCTTTATGAAAAATGGATTGATGTATCGCCGAGCTGGAAACGAAGGACAGGAACACAACCAATTAATAGTTCCTGCAACCTATAGGAACCACGTGCTTGAGAAGGTCACTCTATCCCATTTAGTGGACACATGGGAATGAGCGCCATGACTCAACGGATCGCCTGCCACTATTATTGGCCAGGGATCACCGGCGACATGAACGTTTCGTCAAGTCTTGTCCTCAGTGCCAGAAAGTTGCACCAAAACACTGGACGGCACCCGCGACCCTTGGGGAGATGCCAATCTTGGGCACCCCATTTGAAGAGTGGCCGTGGATATAATTGGACCTCTGCTGAGAACTAAGAAGAGGAACTCCCATATCCTTACCTTAGTGGACACCTGTTCCATGTGGGGCGAAGCCATAGCCATGCCAGCATGCGACTCAGTGCATGTAGCTGACGCTTTACTGAATATCTTTACTAGATTGGGCTTCCCGCATGAAATTCTCACAGACAACGGGTCACAATTTAGAGGCAAGTTGACAGAGGAGGTGCTTAGAATATTCAAGACTAGGCATATCCATACTTCGCCCTATCACCCCCAAAGTAACGGGCAAGTAGAGCGGTTTAACGGGACGCTCACCTCTATTCTTCGGAAGTTGGCACAGGAGAAGCCAGAAACTTGGGATCAGTATCTTCCTGCCGCATTATTTGCTTATAGGGAAGTACCGCATGCGTCAACTGGAGTTCCTCCGGCCACATTACTCTTCGGAAGACCTATTAAAGGTCCGTTAGAAGCATTACTAAGAAAATGGACAGATGCCAAGGCAGACGACACTGTCACATCAGCCTTCCAGTACGTCACAGACTTGAAACAACGCCTGAAGACTGGCTGGGAATTAGCCACAGCGAAAGTACGGGAGGCTAGGCGGAAACATGCCAAATATTACAATCGCAATGCGAAGGACCGAGAACTAGCAGTAGGAGAGAAGGTGCTACTTCTTCTGCCAAGTAGCAGTAATAAATTGCAGATTTGCTGGAGGGGACCCTACAAAGTGGCGGAAAAGATTTCTCGCACCAACTATAAAATCGCCGTGAACGGAAAGCAGAAAATTTATCACTTAAATCTGCTTAAGAAGTTTTTACGAGCGAGCCCCTGCCGAACCAGCGCACCTCATGACTATGGCCATTGCTATGCAAATGGAAGAAGAGCCATTATCATCCGTAGAGTACCCGGTGATACTGGAGGAATCACATTTAGATGTGAAAATAAGCTCCACCTTAACGGAAGCCCAGCAAGAAAAAGTAAGGAGATTGATGGAAAACCACGCCGACTCTCTGACAGACAAACCGGGCTGGACAAACCTGATGGAGTTTGACATGGAAGTCACGGATCCTACGCCCGTCCGAATGAGAACCTATCCGATTCCGTATGCCAAGGCGACGGCATTAAAGCAAGAAATTGATTACTTACTTAAGGAAGGCATAATTTCGAAGTCGGAGTCCCCTTACAGTGCGGGAGTGGTGCTGTTACGCAAACCCAGTGGAGAACACCGCCTGTGCATCGACTACCGACAGCTGAATGCGTTAACACAGTTCCAGCCAGAACCGTTACTGGACCAGAACCAGCTATTTACTAAGCTGAGCAGGGCTCGCTATTTTTCAAAGATCGACCTCAGTAAAGGGTACTATCAAATACCGGTAAAAGCTGAGGTGAGGAACCTGTTAGCCGTCAGTACTCCAGATGGACACTTCGAGTTTAATGTGATGCCATTTGGACTGAACAATGCTCCTAGTGTCTTCACAAGGATGATGCGAAAGTTATGGATCCTTTGACTCATCCCGCCATCAGCAATTTTATGGATGATATCCTAGTAGCTACTGAATCGTTTGAAGAACATCTATCAGCGCTATCCTTGCTGTTTAACAGACTCAGAGAAGCGGGACTAACCGCCCGCCCAACCAAATGTCAAATTGGGTGTGAACAGCTAGAGTTCCTAGGACATACTATATCCCATGGGTCCATGTTCCCCGAGACTCAAAACGTTGAGAAGCTGAGAAATGCACCGAGACTGTCCACAAAAATGGATGTCCGGTCATTTGTATCTCTCTGTGGATTCTACCAGAGATATATAAAGGATTTTAATAGCCTCTGTGCGCCGCTTACATCGCTAACCAAGAAAGGAAACCCAGATAAAGTGACATGGTCAGCAGAATGTGAACATGCATATGCACTCTTAAAAGAGAAAATCACCACAAAACCTATTTTACGGCTCCCGGATTTAACCAGAAAATTCATCTTGCGCACAGATGCCAGTAACATTGGAATCGGGGCTACATTACTACAGCCAGATGACAGAAGCCCACCAAATCTATATCCGGTCGCATATGCGAGTCGGAAGTTAAACCGAGCAGAACAAAACTATTCCACAATCGAAAAGGAATGTTTGTCCCTCGTCTGGGGAATACAAAAATTTCAAGCATACCTGTACGGAAGGAAATTTACAATCCAGAGTGATCATCAACCTCTGACCTTCCTCGCCACTTCAAAGAATTTGAATGCTAGACTGACGAGGTGGTCGCTTGTTCTACAACCTTACACTTTCCAAGTGGACTATATCCAAGGAAAACATAACGTAGGAGCGGATTTTTTAAGCTGTCATCCTATGAGGCAGGACGGAGAGCACAGACAAGTAGAGGAAAGGGTGGAAACCGGAGAGAAAAACGAAGATGAGG
The DNA here is from genome assembly GCA_024509875.1 of Oreohelix idahoensis. Taxonomy (NCBI): domain Eukaryota; kingdom Metazoa; phylum Mollusca; class Gastropoda; order Stylommatophora; family Oreohelicidae; genus Oreohelix; species Oreohelix idahoensis. Next base: position 137,909 of record JAMPIV010022025.1, read on the forward strand.
AAAAGGATTAAGGAATCCCGAGCAAGAAGGCTAAGCTCTCCTGAGTACGATTGACATCACACTTGAGGAGGGGCTATTGTGATAAACGAGCGCAAAGGCCTTTTTGCTCCATCTTTTCCTACATTTTTCATATTGTATTTTCTCCGACATTTGCTCTTTCATCCCATATTTGCGACCCACATTTGCTATTTCATCGTTGTGATTACTCGAGACCAGTATCTAGAGAACCACATTTGTTCTTTTATCGGGGAAAATAAAAGTCCTTTGAGTCATCATTCCTGACATTATCGTTTGAAGCCCACATTGCATCGTGATAAATCTGGTAAAAACACATCTGGTCATCCTAATCAAACATCTGGGCATGCTGTAATTTCTGTGACACCACATTGGACGCCCAGATTGGCCAGGGGAAAACGTCTCATGCTGTAATGGTGTTATCTTTGGTCGGCCGCGGTTCAGACAAACGTTGGTTTACCACATTGGACGCCCACCGTGGCCAGGTGAACAATAAACAATCAGAGGTCAAACTACACCCACGTTTGGACTGACAGGGGACAAGAGTGATCCTGTGAATGAGTGACCAGGGGGGCCATTAAGGATTGGTTGGTATGGGCGGAGCTGTACAAGAAACCCATATTGGACTGGCAGAAATATAATCTACTGCGTAGCTTGTTCTAGGAAGGAGTCCAGTTTTTTACATTGTGAGGAAGAGATTAATCCAAAAAACGCCTAGCCTAATACACGTGTTTATTCAGAGTGGATATAATTCAGTTCTGTGATGAATTGTGTTCTTAAAGGATTTTGCGAAGGGAAAAGAAGGTTAGTAGATCTTATACTTATTAATACATTTTCTTATTTTTGTTTATTTTAACCTCACAGCTAAAATGTGCGGAAGATAAAGTTTCAAATAATTCTTGGCATAACTGATTAATAAAATCAGAAGATTTTCCTAGAAGATGATAGGATGATAGGAGGTAATTAATAGTTCATATTTCACCTTTATCATCATCACAGTCTCCCATGCGCACACACTCTCATGCACAAGATATTTAACATCATTAGAATTGAACTCAGAGAGAGAGATGAATAATGAGCAGTAGTTTAAATGAAAGTCAACCAGTGATGTTAAATGTGAAAAACTTACGAAGACTTTTGTGTGTCTTCAGTTCATCAGAAGTCTGAGTCTACACGCAACGTGTCTGACGTCTAACCAGAAATAAGTTATCAAAAACGGACATTTGGCTAGCAGAATTCGCCATAGGACATCTTTCATTCCTCAATTAAAAAGGAATATTGTCTCACCCACAAGTCAGAAGGTGGACGCAGCATTTTTTCGTCACCATATACTGCTTGCTCACAAGTTCAATACAGAGTTATCACAAGTTCAATACAGAGTCATCATAAATTCAAATCACTCGAAAGATCATTATTATCTGAAGTCAAGCAAAAGAGCTCAAAAGAGGAATCGCATATTTATAGCAAGTGCAACACCCTCTTAAGCGCATTCTATGAAGCAGACTATATATATATATTATGAATCACGACTACATATGCAAGGTTATGAGTCTACATATCACTACCGATTCGTGAAGATATCCAGTCTGGCCAGTACCCTCGGGAGATTAGACAACAGACCTTTTGTTCATATGACAGCTATTAACTGTTGAGATATACTCAAACAGTGAAGGAATATACATAGATATCTCGTCAGCGTTCTCCGTACGACAACAGTATTCATCAGAACGTCCTCAGCTTAGAGATACCCCACTCGACATAACGTATAACAACTTGGGACATTTTATGCATACATGTGAATCCTCATATCTAGGAGAAGCATTTAGAGACACATGGACTGTGTAGAGTACTCACCATTTTGGTAATACGTATCATATCACATCATCATTTCACTTTACACCAGTTCATTCTTAATTAACTATTACTTAATTAACTGCAATTTTATTATCTCATCTGTGTGTTTTGTGTGAATCGTCTTTCACCATCATCACGATCTAACCATTACTAACCCTATATGTGTGGATATTTCATTAATAAACCCAACGATCGGTTGATCATTATCAAGAGTTTGTTAATGTATCACTCGTGCTGTCGGTGTTACATATTCACCTATAGGAACATTTCTCTACGCAGATGAGGTTGGGGGCTTTTTCTTTACGGGATCTAAGGGCAGAAGCTAAGGTCGTGGGGAAACAGAACTCTTTCCATAATTAATTAGAAAACACTGTCTAGTGGAAAGCATTCGCATTCCTGACTTCTTGTCCCTATCTCGAATAGGTCTTTATTCTTTCTTAACGAGCCAATTTCTAGAGACCTTATATCTAATTTCTCATAGACTATTCCTGGCAAAAACTACTGTCGTAGTTGCCCCAGTACTCACCACACGACATGTGGGCACGAATTTCCGAACGGACTATAGTATTTTATCTGCGCGCCAGCGGGATCGCGAGAGCAAGGTGATGAAAATTTGAATGTTTTATTTGAGGGACTTTGGGATACCATTTACTAATAAAGATGCACTTCCGCTTATCAAGATTTCATGGAATGAAGTTCCGCGGCGATGCAAAAAAAAACAACAACAAAACGGTGCCCTCAATTATGTCATGACTTTGAAGGCTTTAGCGTTGATTACAGTTATTAAGGATGGCTTCAGAATGGCCTCAAGAACTGGAATAGATGGAGTTGACGAAAATAAAATTATAAATTTGCTTGAATCTCAGAAAATAGAACTGAGCAATGAAAATTACTACGGAAGAAGGAAGATGCAGCAACTTTCACCAGCCACCAACTTACAGCGAAACGATTAAAGGAGACCTTCCAACTTCTTAAATCATGCCTTATGATCTTTGAGGAGATGATCCTAACATGCAAGTGGAGCTTTGTGGCCAGGAGGAAAATGATGGAATGTGCTGCTCCCTACCAAGAAATCACCCGTCAGCAGAGAGAGTCACAAACTCAAGTCTGGACACCTTCTTCAGGAAACAGTTCATTACTGCATCGCCTGCTTCTCATTCAGATGACTCAGCATCACACCTTCTTTGAATTAGAAGTTGATTTAGATGAAGAAGGTAATGGTTCTGCCTCTGTCAGTTTTGAACAATTTGTTAATGTTTTCTGTACATGTACTTAATATGAATGGTATGTGCTAGTTAAACGTTTAATGTTACGTACTTAATATGAATGGTATGTGCTAGTTAAACGTTTAATGTTACGTACTTAATATGAATGGTATGTGCTAGTTAAACGTTTAATGTTACGTACTTAATAGGAATGGTATGTGCTAGTTAAACGTTTAATGTTACGTACTTAATATGAATGGTATGTGCTAGTTAAACGTTTAATGTTACGTGCTTTCGTTTTTATTATTATGTTCAGCATTGGTGTAAAGCGCATCCCCTTTTATTATACATGTATTTGAATGGGAAAATCATATTCCATTTACGCGATTTCTGTTTCCTAGGTCTCGGGAACGCTTAAATCGCGGAAACAAAGAACTACACGTATATTGTGCTTTTTCAACGGCGTGTCCTTTTGGTGGCATTAATTCTCCTGTGGCATTTCTTTCTTTTCCATTACATTTCAACTTCATTGGATCTTTGAAGTCAAACTGTGTTCAATGGTCAGTGTACCATGATAAAATTGAAAGGCCTACTTGCTGTTTTAATGTGTGTTCAGTTTAGTTTTCACGATACATTGCGCGAGATTTCCGTACTTTCCCGACACTGCGCCATGAAAAGATTGCAAGGCGTGGCGTTCTTTTAATTGTTCATGTTAGCTTTCACTGAGACAGAAGTGATTGCAATAACTACAGAGGCATCTCTCTTCTTAGTATTGTTGGTAAGGTTTTTGCCAAAGTCATCTTAATGCGACTACACAAGTTAGCTGAGCGCATATATCCAGAGGCACAGTGTGGATTCCGAGCTGGCAGATCAACAACAGACATGATCTTCTCTCTCCGCCAGCTTCAGGAAAAATCAAGAGAGCAGAAAAGACCATTATATATCGCCTTTATAGACCTCACAAAAGCATTCGACCTGGTTAGTAGGGATGGACTCTTTAAAATCCTCCTGAAAATAGGCTGCCCTTCTAAAATGCTGGAAATGATAAAGTCATTCCATGACGACATGAAGGGAACAGTCCAATATGCTGGAAGCACGTCACAGCCCTTTGATATACGAAGTGGCGTTAAACAAGGCTGTGTTCTGGCTCCGACCCTCTTTGGAATCTTCTTTGCCTTACTCTTGAAACATGCATTCAGAGATGCAACTGAAGGAATATGCCTTCACACTAGGTCAGATGGCCGTCTGTTTAATCTTTCAAGGCTGAAGGCAAAAACAAAAATCAGAAGGGTCACTATAAGAGACTTGTTGTTCGCTGATGATGCTGCAGTCGTCACTCAAAGCCAACAGGAGCTTCAGAGCTTGATGAATCGCTTCACTAAAGCATGCAAGGACTTTGGCCTCACAATAAGTCTAAAGAAAACGAATGTGCTGAGTCAGGATGTGGGTGCTGCACCAGTTATCACTATCGATAACTATGAATTGGCAGTGGTGCACCACTTCACATACCTAGGGTCTACCATCAATGACAAACTCTCACTGGATACAGAAATCGACAGCCGCATTGGCAAAGCTGCAGCTACCTTTGCCCGCCTCACATCGCGTGTTTGGGGAAACTCTAAACTCACAATGAAGACCAAAGCTGCGGTATATAATGCCTGCGTCACCAGCACACTCCTATATGGCAGCGAGACCTGGACGACCTATGCTAAGCAAGAAAGAAGGCTCAATACCTTCCATTTGCGGTGTCTACGCCGCATCCTCGGCATCTCATGGAAAGATAAAGTGACAAATGTCGAGGTGTTGTCACGTGCTGGCCTTCAAAGTATGTATACGCTGCTTAGACAGCGCAGACTTCGCTGGCTTGGCCATGTTCGCCGCATGGAAGATGGTCGCATCCCAAAAGATATCTTCTACGGACAATTAGCAGATGGCAAGAGAACAGTTGGGCGACCACAGCTGAGGTTCAAAGATGTGTGCAAGAGAGATATGAGGGCACTGGACATGGATCCAGCAACATGGGAGGATGAAGCTGCTGATCGCACTAAGTGGCGATGCTATTTACGGCACCACCTCAGATTGGGCGAAGAGAGGCTCACACAAGAAGCAGAGGTGAGGAGAAAACGTCGAAAGGAGCACCAGGAAAATAAGCAGCTGAGGGCTGCCACCTCAGGGGCGCATTCCCATAGTCAGTTATGACTGAAGGGGCTATTATTATTATTATTATTCACTGAGCAATGTTCGACTTTTTTGTATTTTCCTGAAAAGCAGAACGAGGCTGTTCCATTTTTTGTTCCATACGTGTCAGTAAGACAGTATATAAGTGGACACGAAAGTAAGAAAATATTACTTTTTCACTCACATTACAGTTTTAGTGGCTTCATCGGACGTATATAAACACACATTTTTTTTTTTTTTTAACAATCTGCGGCCCTTTTTTGTCCATCATGTTACTTACCCAGATGAATTCAAACGCTTTAGTTCTAGCTATATAATTGCGGCCAAACTTAAGAAGCATACTTCTTCCCAAGAAAAGATCTAGTGATAATTTTGAGACCGAGAACCGACCGCTTCAGACAAATACTATCAGTTCAACAAAATGGGATACCATCTATTCAACAAGCTAAAGATAGGATCTACCGATGAGTGTAAATGTGGCACTGATAAAATGACTGCTTAAAAGAGGCCCAACATGTGAGGAATGTAGAAAGCATATATGGGCGACACCAGTATCATTTTCCAACAAAAAAAAAACTCTGTGAAGGTGAAAATAGCCTGAAGTTGAACACTGCTTTCTTTGAAAATATTCAAGTTGACGTCTGAGAGGTTACGGAGAAGAAGAAGATTTGTTCAACAAGTTAAAAATGTGGCATAACCGACATGTGTCCATGTGGGGAAGACAACAGTAGAGCATATCCGCCAAGAAGGTCAGGTCCACGAGAGGAGAAAACTGACAGAATGGCCTTCACCGTCTCATTTTAGGGAGAAACTATACGGCAATGAGAGAAGGTTCAGACAGATCGCTAACTTTATGAGAGTATTGATTGATGTAATTGTATAGAGAGCGAACGGAGGAAAAGAATAAAGAAGTGCTTACATTTTCCAGAAATTTATTGATATTAATGTGGTCGTTGAGACACTAATCGATAAAGTGGAGAGGCAAAGAATGGAAGACATACGGTATCCTTACGCATAGGATGGTTAGTGAATGGATACTTCAGACAGTTGGGGGCTACAGGCGCGATACATTCTTCTTCTTCTTTGATCTTTAGCAGGCGACTGTCAAAGCAGTCAGTGGCCATCACGCCTGATGGCATCTTGTAGGGCAGCAACAAACTGCTTCCACTTTGCTCGGTCGGCGGCCATTCTTCGTGCAGTGCCCCAGCTCTGGTTCATTCTTTGCATCTCTGCCTCCACAGTTCTGGAATATCAAACATGTCATATTTTTCAGGGATGTGTTATGATGACTTGATTTTACAAGTGATATTATTTTTGCTGAGAAGTTATAGACACTGGAAATTGTGTCAGTGCTGCAGTTGTCAATGTTTTAGGCGCTATGTTAAAGTTGAAAGTGTCCGTGTGTTCGTATAAATGTAATGGACACTTTATTAGTTCTGCTGATATATGTGTAGGCCTACTCGGTGTGGATTTGAATCATTGTCTACCAAAACTAGCTTACTCTAGTTTGATATCATGTGTTATTATTACTGTTGTTATTATTATTGTTGTTTTTTATTATTTTCCCATATACTGCAGCTATCTTCATATCTACGTTTTATTTCATCATAATGAAGACTTGTGTAAAAATATTGAATTGTGGTCACACGAAACGCCATAGATTTTCACACACGACAGTAAAAACAGAGGAAATTGTCTCACACAATTCATGTATACCCGCCCCGGTACTGTCTATAAGAGACTTCTTTCTCCCCTATACGGGAAATTGTGCCGCCGTGTCGACACACTGTTTCGACACAGTATAATTAATTGAGCCGACTGTCTCGAAACAACGGAGTGTATCGATTCGCCCACCTCTACTTTATACTACTTATAATGTTGCATCGCCATTAAACTAATATTAAGTATGTTGGAGAATGTCTGGATAACTAGCAATAAAAGATGAGTAAGAGGAAGGGCAAAATGCAAGACAGGCCTATATGCACGATTCTCATCTATCAGTCAATACCATTTACCTCCCTAAGGAGCATAGGTAATAAAGCTGGATCTCGTATAGTGGAGGCCTCAACAATTCACTCCCTGTGGCAGTATCTGCTTGGGACTCAAAGCTGCTCACCTGTGGGAACATTTTCCGCATGCGCTGACAACACACTAAGTCCCAGGTCATTCAGCAGCAGATTTCCAATATGTCACGAGTTCTTATTATATACCACCATAATCTGATTACGTTTCAAATTATGTCTAATTTACCGTATGAATGGTTTAAATTGTGTGTGTGTTTTTTTTTTAAATTTAAATTTTTAAATTAATTTTTTTTTAAATTACTTTTATTTTTTTTTTTATTTTTTTTTATTTTTTATTTATTTATTTATTTATTTATTATTATTATTTTATTTTAAATTTATTTATTTATTTATTTATTTATTTTTTTTTAACATACTTAAATTTGATTATGACTGGATGTTACAAATGTATGTTATTATTTTACCTTGATAATGTTGTATGCTTAAATAGTGTTCAAAATACATGTGCGATTGAATGGATAAGGTATGCAAGATGACAGAGAGAAGGGCAGAATGTAAGACGGGCCTGCGTGCCCAATTCTTAACCCTTTGAAAATAAAGTTCGTACGTTCGTTCGTTCTATCTATCTGTCTGTCTGTCTGTCTGTCTGTCTATCTATCTTCTTTATTTTAAAACATACTTTAATTATGATTATTATTGCAAATGTTTGATGTTATATTACTTTTATAATGATAAATGCCTTAATAATGCTTAAAGTAAATGTGAGGATGGAAGGATACAGTATACATGATGAGAGAGAGAGGAAGGGCAGAATGTCAGACGGGCCTGCGTGCCCAATTCTTAACCCTTTGAAAATAAAGTTTGTTCGTTCGTTCGTTCGTTCGTTCCGCCAAGTTGTTTTTGGTCGGTCTCTCTTTCACTTTCCTTCAGGGGTCTATAGCATAGCTGTTCTTGTGATGGGATCGGGGTCTCTTCTGAGGACGTGGCCAACCCAACTCCAGCGTCTGCCAGCTATGATCTCTGTTAAAAAAAAAAAAAAAACAGACTGCGGAAACAAATCTGACCTTGGCGACTGTTTCATTCTTCTTCTTCCTCGTTCGTCCTAAAAAGGACGTTGGTTGCGTTGTGTCCGTTCACAGCGTAGCTGGGATATTTGCGCCTCTCGGCCGACACATCCGACTTCAGCACGGCATTTTTTGGGACCGGGTTAGCCTTCCCTCTTCGATCCCTACTCTTTCCGCCAGACTGCAGTGATGCAGCCTGTTTCCAGGACCACCACTTGGAGCCGGAGTAAGGTCTTGGTCAGCTCTGGTTCGCTGACCCTGACGCAAGCAGTCTAGCTATGAGTCGCTGACTGCATTTATGACTGTTGCTGCGTCTTCGGTCCCGGACTGTTTTATAAGTTTAACATATTGGTACTATCATCATCATCATCATCATTTTCTTTAGTGTTCCTTATGGAGCATGGAGTCACCACTGCAGCTGGTCTCCTCGCAGGAAGCCTTCACCAAGCAGTCACGTGATCTTGCAGCAGTGGTTTCTGTGTCAGTTTATTTCACATGATGATGTTGCTAGCCCCACGCACAACCTCATGTTAGGTCGCCTTGTACGACATGCTTAGGGAAGGGGGGGGTAGTAGCCCTGCTTTGTCTTTATCTTTTCAGGGACCCCAGGAAACACCAGGGGGTCAGCAATTTTAACCACAGACATAACTGGCCTGGCCTAAACAAAACATCGCGCGCTGTGTGTCACACATATTTTCGTGTACAATTGTACACATTTAACCGCGTGTGTAGAGGGCGTACTAGTGAGAGACATACAGCCGGTCCATGTCAAGGAGAGTTTCTGTTAACGCTGATTTATTGTTTCTTGTTTTCACTTTCTTTCAGTGGACCTATTCCCTCTGCTTCATTTCACATTTCTTCATTTGTTATACACTCCCTAATCTCTTCATATGTTATACACTCCCTAATCTCTTCATTTGTTATACACTCCCTAATCTCTTCATTTGTTGTAAACTGCCAAATCTCTTCATTTGTTATACACTCCCAAATCTCGCCATTTCACACTTCTTATTTGTTATACACTCCCTAATTTCTTCATTTGTTACACACTGCCCAATCTCGCCATTTCACATTTCGTCATTTGTTATACACTCCCTAATCTCTCCATTTCACATTTCTTCATTTGTTATACTCTCCCTAATCCCGCCATTTCACATTTCTTTATTTGTTATACAGTCCCGAATCTCTTCATTTCACATTTCTTCATTTGTTATACACTCCCGAATCTCTCCATTTCACATTTCTTAATTTGTTATACACTCCCTAATCTCTTCATTTGTTATACTCTCCCTAATCTCCCCATTTCACATTGTTTTCATTTGTTATACACTCCCTGATCTCTTCATTTGTTATACACTTCCTAATCTCTTCATTTCACACTTCTTTATTTGTTATACTCTCCCTAATTTTTTCATTTCACACTTCTTCATGTGTTATACTCTCCCTAATCTCCCCATTTCACACTTCTTCATTTGTTATACTCTCCCTAATCTCTTAATTTCACATTTCTTCATTTGTTATGCACTTTCTAATCTCTTAATTTCACATTTCTTCATTTGTTATGCACTTCCTAATATCTTCATTTCACATTTCTTTATTAGTTTTACTCCTGCAAAGCTCTTCACTGCCGTCACATTTCTAAATTTGCCGTCACAATTTCTTACTCTCCCAAACCTATTCTTCCTTTCACATTTATTTATTCCTTACACTCTGTCGCGAGAGGTTCAGATGTTATTAAAAATAAAATATCCTGGACATAAAGGTGTATCAGATGATACCAGGATAGTGCCACATAAGAGTCTGGTCTTATCAGTAATACCCCCTTCTCTGAAAAGAGTAAGGGTGTATAGACACAAAGGTAGGGTCAAGCTGTGTAAGTTCCCAGAGAAGATGGTGATGTAGTACTCGGAGTCCCTATCCGCTACCTCTCCAGATCCTCCTCTGTGAATATGTTATTTATTAATGTTATTAGCTCTGCTAGGGGTAATTATGTAACTAAATTCACCAACAAGAACTGTAATTCAACTTAAAGAATTTAAGAAAGTCTGCTGGTGAATATTTACAATTTAATTAAACAGTCACTCTTTTCTGTTTGAAAAGTTTTAAACTCAAATATTTTACAACAGTAAATAAATAATAACAGTCAACAAATGTTTTTCACTTGTGTTATGATGTCTATCGTTCTGTAGACCTTCTAGCTTGCTTGATTTTTCACTGAAGAATTACTAGTGTTATTAATACAAGTTAATTGAAGCTCTATACTGTTCTGTTCATCACAAACTGGATGCTGTTAACTTTGGTGATCATGAATAAGCTACACAGTTGCCCTGAGAGCAACTTAACTGAGTCACTGCAGATGGCTCCCTCTGATGCTGGATATAATCTTCAGATGAAAATCTTCCACTGTTACATACGCTATGGCTGGCCCTCTACTTTAGACTGGCACTGCATACGTTGCAAATTCAGTATGAGACGCCTCTGTTTATTTGATGTAGGCTTTTGGTTAAAGAATTAAACCTGAAAATAAGTCAAACGCAATCCCTGTATTTGCCTATCCATATCCCTCTGTCGGCGTCTGTGGCCTTATGGATATGAACGCAGTTTCATAATCCAGATATACCAGGTTCGAAACCTGCTGCAGGCGGTTTGGTAGCAGATCGCTTTGTGTGGATTTTTAACAATGGTATAAGCGCCGTACCGTTCAGAAAGCAATGGCAAACTACTGAATGAAAAGAATTGCCTAGAAAAATCACAAACAGCCAATAAAAGCTGGGGTTGATTGCCACGTCCTGTAAAGGATAAGCAACTAACTTTTATCCCTCTGTGACACAGATGGGGACGATAGTCAGTTTCAGACTAGCGTGCTAGCAGATGCACAGGGTATAGTATAGTAGCAACAATCATATTAGTTCAATGTGATCATAATTTTCTTCTACCTTCTTAATTATTATTCGTTTCCCATGATTCGCCTCCATACAATAATTTGGTCACTAATAAAACTACCAAGTAATATGTCAAATTATCCAATAATTCAATCCCTTTCATCCTTCCTTATGGTCCTGGTAGGTGTCTTATTCCATTCAAGACATACTTCTTCAAATACTTTAACAAACTTACAGTCGTACTTTGGCCATCATTCTCAATATTATACACATTTCACAATGCTGGCTTTTCCACTAAAGGTTAACACATGCTTGTATTTCAGCCTGCAACACACTCGTCCTGGAATATTTTCTTTACACTTACCACACACTTTCTAACGCACAAGTGGATTAATCAATAGAATTACACATAAATATATATATATATATATGTATATATATATATATATATATATATATATATATATATATATATATATATATATATATATATATATTCGTTCTTACCCTCAGACACACACAGACTAGCCATTAATGGTTGATTAAGGTCTGCTAACAGGTACAGAAGGCAAACACTTGCATTAACATTTGCTCTTCTTTTCCCCACTTTCTGTATTTTCAAATAATAGTGACTGGCCGGAGTTGGTTAGGCTAGTCTATTTATAGTGTGACCTCGGACGTACGAGATGGAACTCCCGAGAAATGTAATCACGATCAGAAAATATGGGTACCTTTTTGCCTATCGTTCAATGTAGGAAAACTACTTTTTAAAATTATCTCCGTTATTCCTGATGCGACTTTATTCCCCCAAAGCTTAAATTATACCTGGGATTAGGCTTTATATTTAAAAAAAAATCAAATCATAACCCTCCACTCCCAGAGGAGCATAGGCCTTCAACAAACACATGCCAAGTCCTCCTGTCACATGCCATCATCTCAAGTTCTTTCCATGTTCTCCTCATCATTTTCACCTCTGTTTCCAGCTCTCTTCTCCATGTGCTTCTTGGTCTACCTCTGCCTCTCTTGCCCTGGGGGTTCCAGAACAAGTATTGCCTTATAATGCTATCAACAGGTTTCCTCAGTGTGTGTCCTATCCATCGCCATCGTCTTCTTCTCATCTCTTGTTCCACTGGCACTTTTCTAGTTCTTGTCATCAGTTCCACGTTGGTAACCTTGTCATACCATTTTAATCCCTCTATTCTACGCAAGCACCCATTTATGAAAGTCTGTAGCTTTTTGGTTGTTGTCTTTGTTGTTCTCCATGTCTCCGAGCCATACAATAGGACTGACTTCACATTTGAGTTGAAGATTCTTATTTTCGTGTTGGAAGGCTTTATATATCTATGTAATAACCCTTTAGTTTCATAAGTGCATTTTATGGTACGGTATGCATAGTTTAAACTGCTAAATTTAGGACAACCTGAAGCTTCGGATGCATTCAACCCAAGATTTCTGCCGTCCTATGTTAGTATTAGTAAAAGTATTATTACTTACGGGTATAGTAACATCCCTAATATTGTGTTGGTACCCTCTTTCAAGTGGTACTTCTTCCAAAATGCTATAGTAACATTCCGAAGTTAATCAGGTTACACAGATTGGGCCTTGCCATCTTTATTTCCCAGCGGTAATAAACACAAGACCAAAACGAGCGTTTTCATTGGTCAGTGTATTATATCTTTCTACCATGTATGGCGCGCGGTATGGTAAGAATTATTTAGAATTCGTGAGGTGAGACGGACGTCATTTCACGACACACTCTCCCAAACCTATTCTTCCTTTCACATTTCTTTATTCCTTACACTCTCCCAAACCTCTTCTTCCTTTCACATTTATTTATTCCCTACACTCTCCAAAACCTCTTCTTCCTTTCACATTTATTTATTCCTGTCACAGAGGTTTTATGGTCATTGCATTGCCTATATCCTCTTCTTTTTTTTCACCCGTATCCTCTATTTTTTTTATCACTCTTTACCTTTTTCCGGTATTTTTCGCATCCATTCGTTTGCGAAAAATATTTTTTTCCCATTCTCACTTTCGCCAGTTTCGTTTCTCATTTAGAAACGCATTTCATTGCTGATTAAACGAGTAACTTTTACGTAACGCGTCAGTCCCTCGCACCCGACGATTTGGCGTGAGAATGCATTCGGTCAATCGCTGCAGATTGACGAAATAACTCTGAATTTTTGGCTATCTCAGACATAGGGCCGACATATCGTCTGCATTCTCACTTGTCAAAACGTAGTTTCTCGGTGAGCGCTGAGGTGAGGCGTGAATCCCGACATCTCCCGGTGCAGTGTCAGACATTTGTCTGGTATTTTGCATCTGACACGTAGTTTCCTCGGTAGATTCTCAGTGTCAGGGTGGAGAAGGCGCCATCACGCATTCACGCAGAATGGTCATTTTGGCGTGAGGTGCGAAGACATGAGGTGTTAAGAGAAGGGGAGGCTATTGTGTAGTTTATGGAAATAGTGTACATCTTTGTCTGGTGTTTCATATATACTGGAGGGAGTTAGATTTCATTTTCACTCAGTAACTTCGCAGTCAAGACTAGAGCAAGCCTTCTTTCGATTTCTAGAATCTCTGTTAATAGAGATGTCATTTAGTATGATCGTAGTGGTTTAAGTTCTTAGTAGTTCTGTGTTGAGGTAAATCTTATATTATTTATCTAGTATTTTGTGAGTGTTAAAGTGTTAAATCGCTTATTTCATTTTTGCTAGTTAGATTTGTGCAGAGAGTTAAATTATTAAGTCTGTTATATTCTCTAGTCGACGAGTTACAGTGGAAAGCGGAATATATTATAATTTCTAGCTTTAAACTCATTGTAGCTAAATAAAGGAATTTGATTTAACTGCAAATACTCAGACGAGAATATTTATATTAAAACTAACTTATTAAATGACTGCTACATCTTGAGTACTGACGGAATGCGTAGGTATTCCTAATTCAGGATGTTTGATTTTTAAATATAACTTATTCCACGGGAAGTGTTAAACTATAAGACAAGCTACGCTTGTTTAAATTCTCAGTTATAGTATGTATAATTATTTGATATGTGTTCTTTCCATTTATATATAGTGAAACTGTGGTACCCAAACTTTGCCAGCGTTTGAGTAAAGAGATAAATCTGTGAAGAAAACAACAAACATTCTTACCTTAAAGATTTGATGTATAACTTTTTTACAAGAACTTTAAGATTTTTAAAGAAGTAACGGGTCATCGAGCCTGATTTGATTCTTCCTGAGAACACTCTAGACATTTTCAGCCTTTGTGGCAAGTAACATATTTCAATCAGTAACTTTCCCGACACTGTTGTCAAGTGGTGGTGTGACCAACTAAATTCCTATACTGAGAGAAGGTGCCGACCTGACATTCCTCATTCGTTTGAAATCTAAGATGTTGACACTGTGCTCGCTATAAACGCTCGTGCCTGGACAATTTTATGTGACTTAAACAGACATCCAAAACAATAGTATTCCCAAGAGAACGGTCCCGGAAGTAGTGAATTCAACCCGTCTTTTTGGACCTGGGGTTTTCTTGGCCAAGATTACCATTGAAGATTCTGTATGGGCAAGTCCTAAAAATATTGTTTTTTTGTTCCCGAAGTGGCTACCAAAGCTGTGAGTATGGGAAAAAAATGCACGTGAGCACAGTTGAATGAATAGAGTGAATGCAGGACTGAGCGATCCTTTTATGGTGATATTTTGACACCCATTCATTTTTTTTTTGCTGTCATAACATTTCTTTATGCAAGGTATTGCTAACTATATATATATTCCCTTAAACTAGATCAGAGTATCCAGTCTGTTCATACCTTAAAGGGGAAGAATTTTAGACTAAATCATATGTATCTGTGACTCTTTGGGCTATCACTTTCTTCTAACGGGACTGTGAGCTATACATCGAGGGAAGGATCATACCAACGGGTCTATCATTCTTGTAGCATTTCTTGATTTTTTTTTTGTTTATGATTTTTTGTGTGTATGCTTGATGTGAGTTGATATGTTGTGAGAGAAGTTTAGTCTTGATAAATAAACTACTCATAAAATTTATTCCAGCGTGTCGGTCAGTTCGTTTTCCCAACTCTTCATATAATCATTGGGGCAAAGTCTACAGACAGGGGGTATGATGTGCTGGTGTTGTGGGTAGTGGGTTTCCCCCCTTGCTTCACCCTAGGCCTAGTGAATTCTGTTCATGAAAGGAGCGACCATTGCGGTGTTAGTCTCTTGGCCTAGCAAAACCTCTCATACCCCAAGATCGTTGTGCGTGGTGAAGAGCCACACCCTCCTCGAGGTAGTCCTGGTAACTGAGGGTGCGAATCCTCAGGCTAAACACAACGGATCTAGAGGAGCAAACCTCGATAATAAAACCGGTGCACTACACCGTACACGCCCTCTGTGGGTGGGAAGGAGCCAGATGGATACTGAACAAGTCTTGGGAGTGGGAACGAGTGTGGACTGCTCCCTGAAGATCGGAACCCATCGTACAGGCACAGAGACTCAGGACGTGACGATCCTATTGCCTTCAACTCTTGGTCACATGCCTAGAGCCTCGGAGAACTCGGCGTAACCAGCAGGCAATTTGGTGGCGGGGAAAGAGCACTGTGAGCCCTACCTTGGCTACGTATCACAAGGAGACGCAGAAACACCCCCTTTATCTCCCCCCAGAGCTGGCACAGTACACTTCTGGCTTCTACCCGGGGCGTTAGGAAATCCACAAGCACCCCAGCATCACAATGCCAAGAAGATGACAAAGTTGGAATTTACTAACTCAAACCTGGCAGAGCAAGTCCTCCAACAGATGCGGCCGATGCTGGGCCCACTGGCGCGTGGACACGTCCCGATCCCCATCGAGACTTGCCCGGGGAGCCCACCCCGGCTCAAAAAAGCAGAGAAGGCCACTCTCCAAACCTCCGATGTCTTGCGGGCAGTGTTAGGATGTGCAAGAACATGGACAGGAAGACTCCACAACTTCCCCACTGAAGACACGCCCACGGCGACCGTTGCCTCAACTGGCTGTGTGTGGTGTACCCGGAAACGGGGCCTCCCAGTACTGAGACACAGTTAAGTCCCCGATGTCATTTATCGGTGCAGAGTTGAGAGAGATGGCTGAGCATCACAATCCCCCCTGTGTTGCAGCATGATGAGAACCCAGAATTGCACACTGAGCTTGGGGGAATCACTTGGGCACCAGACTTAATACTGGCTCTTGACTGGATGGCCGCATGCAGGAGATTTCTACAATGGGGGGTTGGCAGGTGGTGGGTATCTGGAAGTGGCTCTGTGCAGGACGTGAGGATTCCTTGGGTGAGCCCAGAACCAGAGCACAGCATTGTGCAAGCTCTGCATAGTTGGAGAGCCCCCTGGATGACGGGGAATGCACAGTGTGCTACCCCACCTGTCCCCAACTGCTAACTTAGAACCAGAAGTGGGGTCCTCTGTATGCGTGCCAGGCCAGGATAAAATGCCTGGGAAAGAGACTGGAGCTCAGAACTCCCTAACTCAAAGTTGCAGGATGGCAGGAAAGACAGGGCTATTTTGAAGATAATGCAACCATATTTTCACCATACGAGCTCGAACGCCGCCTCGGTAAACAAGGTCCGTGCAGAGCAGTGTTACCCCCAGGCTGCTTGCGAATAGTCTACTACTGGGAACATAAACAGATTAGGGATGAGCCCACTCTCCCGTTGAACAGGTGCTAAAGTCATAGATACTGGGCCAGAAGGCGCACCGGAAACCACAGTATCACGCAACTCGCTTTTTTTTTCTATGGAGAGTACACCGTCAAATAAATCTCGTACTGGTGCTCGCCCTGTGGAGCTCCACCAGGCAGGTGCAGTGCCGGGCTCTGAGCCTCGACAGAGCCCACCCTCAGCTACTGGAGGACCCTCTAGACCGTCTTGTGGAGTCAGCAGACGGCGGAGGAGAACTACTGACCAAAACAAAACAGAAAAAGAGAAACCCAGAGTGCCACTTGTCATGATGCACTGGAATGCAGAGGGAGTGAACAGCAAGCAGGCTGGATACAGCAAAAAGACAGAGCTGGAAAAACATCTTGTATGAGAAGCAAGTCAGTGTTTGCTGTATCCAAGAGACTCACTTGAAAGCAGATCAAACCTTTAAAATAAGGGGATATCAATGCTTCAGATCCGACAGAAAAGATAGACGAAAAGGAGAGTACTTACTCTTGTAAGGAATAACATTCCTGCACACGAAAGGAAAACCTTCATGGATGGAGCAGAATATCAGCTGCTGCAGATAAAGGTAGACAAGATGGAAATAGAACTCCTGAACTATTACTGTCCGAACAACAAACCCCTGGTCTCAGCTCTATACAGGTACCAGCCACCAACTTTATAGCAGTTGGAGACTTTAATAGCCACTCCCAGAGCTGGGGCTATAACCATCTGGATCACAGAGGTGAAGAGGTTGAAACTTGGCAAGATGATCACTCCCTAATCCTAGTCAATAATGCCACAGATACTCCTACCTTCTACTCCAGAGGATGGCACACAACTTCAACACCAGATCTTGCCTTCTCCACACCAGATATAGCTGGATCTATTAGTAGAGAAGTAGGAGACCAACTAGGGGGAAGCGACCATCGCCCAATCTTTCTTACTGTCACAGAGTGCAAACTCTCAGTACAGGCCCAGCCATTACAAGATGGAACTACAAAAAAGCCAACTGGGGTTTATTCAGGCATCAGGTGAACACGCTGCTGTCTACCCTCAAGGTACAGAACAGAGACATTAATGAAGTGGTAAAAGACTTCAACAGATGCATACTACAAGCTGCTAAAGAAACCATTCCCAAAGGATGCCGGCGTAACTACATACCATACTGGTCCAGCACACTCCAAGAACGTCAGGAAGCCATGGACAGGGCTAGAAAGGACGCAGAGTCTCAGCCTTCACTTGAAACTCACAACAAATGGAAAAAGGCTGTAGCAGAGTTTCAGAGAACAAAGCTAGAAGAAAAACGGAAAAGCTGGAGAACTAAATCGGCATCGCTGAACCTTGAGAAAGACGGCAGGAAACTTTGGAGATTAGTCAAGTCTCTAAATGAAGAGCGTTCCTCACCTAGGCAGACTATCACATTGGATGAAGGTGGCAAACTTTTCAGAGGAAAACAAGCTGCAGACTTGTTTGCTAGAAGATACAGTTCAGAAAGCAACTTACCCATTAACATAGATCATCAGAGAGAGATAAGAAAAGAAATACTGGCAACCATGGGACAGACAGATACTCCTGCCCCAATGAGGGAACCCATCACACTAGGAGAACTACAAAAGGCTATTTCCAAGCTTAAGTTTCAAAAGTCACCCGGCCCAGACAAAATCAGCAACGAAATGCTAGTAAATCTGAGCTCAGCAGCAAAGACAAAACTGCTTGAGATATTCAACCACAGCTGGTTGAAAGGAACGGTACCCCAAGTATGGAGAGAAGCCATCACAATACCCATACTAAAGAAAGGAAATGTAAGACCGAGGCTGCAAGTTACCGGCCAATCAGTCTCACAAGCTGTGTTGGGAAGACTATGGAGCGAATAGTCAACCACAGATTGAAATGGTATTTAGAGTCTGAGCAGATCCTGGTGCCGGAACAAGCTGGATTTAGAGAATGCTACAGTATAGAAGACCAAGTTACTTACTTGTCTCAAGCAATAGAAGATGCCTTCCAGGAGAAGAAAAAGGTCCTAACGATCTGGGTCGACTTCAAGCAGGCCTTTGACAAGGTGTGGAAAGATGGCCTCATTGCAAAACTTAGGAGAAGTGGAATCCAAGGCAACATGATGAAATGGATCCAGTCATCCTTGCATAACAGGAGAACTAGAGTCACTCTTGACGGTCTGCAGAGCAGAAAAGTGTTGCTCCATCAGGGGGTACCTCAAGGAGGAGTAATTTCCCCAACACTCTTCCTTGTTTACATCAATGACCTGGTGAAAGATCTCCCTGCAGGAGTGACAGCTGCCTTATATGCAGATGACCTAGTACTCTGGTGCGCTGATGAAAATGTCACCACAGCAAATTATAGAATGCAGCGGGCAGCAGACATGCAAGTGTCATGGGCAGAGAAATGGCTTATCACAATAAACACAGACAAAACCTCCACAACACTGTTCTCCCTCGCCCCCAAGGACAAATCAGCTAACATACACCTAGGGACAACCGTGATCAAGGAAGAAATCTACCCCACCTATCTTGGGGTGACATTTGACCAAAGGCTTACATGGAATAAGCATATTGAAAACGCAGAAGGAAAGGCCCGAAGACGACTAGGCATACTCAGAAAATTAGCAGGTACCAACTGGGGAGCAAATGAACGAAATCTAAAGAAGATTTATACTGGAGTAATAAGACCACACTTAGAGTTTAGCTCAGCAGCATGGTCATCAGCTGCTAACTCACATCTGCAGTCTTTGGACAAGGTGCAAAATCAAGCTCTCAGGCTCATTACAGGAGCCATGAAAACTACACCAATAACAGAGATGCAGAAGGTTGCTGGATTACAGACATTGTCCCATAGAAGAGACACAAAAACCATGATCCAGATGGAAAAGTACAACAGTATGCCAATGCACCCAATGAAGGCAAGACTAGATGATCTGGCATTGGGACGTCTAAAGCGTAGCAGCTTTGTGCATCTGGGGGAAAAGACTTATAAGACAGCATCAAGAAGACCTATCCATGAAGACAACACCACTGAAGCCCACCCTATACCCTGTACCATGGGAGCAGGCCAGCAGTGCCCTCCAAATTAATACATCAGTCAGTGGTCTCACAAGTGGATGTGAGTATAATGATCTGCAAAAACGAACTGCTACATTGAGTATGATCCAAGAAAGCTATCCCAATCAATCATGGATACATGCCTATACAGATGGATCAGCAACTAATGCTGTTAGGAATGGAGGTGCCGGTATCTTTATCTCATATCCTGACAACCACTATGAGACTAGGCACATTCCCCACTGGTAAATTCTGTTCCAACTATACAGCTGAGGTTCAAGCTCTAGAGCAAGCTGCAAATATGATTTATAACACCAACTCTGACTGCCACCAGGTAGTCATCCTCATAATGTACTGTCTGTCCTGCAAGCTCTCAAGGGTGGTAAACTCCCGCATCTGAGAAATGAACTAAACAAGGTAGCTGCCTAAAAGAGAACCATACTTCAGTGGGTACCATCTCATTGTGGTGTACCCGGAAATGAAAAGGCAGATAAACTTGCAAAAAAGGGAGGAGAATGTGAACAAGAAGATAATGAAGTCACATACTTTGAGAAAAAGAGAGCTATCCAGACTATCAGAAGAGAACAGAACCAACCCAAAGACGACTATCACACTCTCGACCGGCAGGGACAGATAACTATTTTTCGACTCAGGACAGGGCATAACAAACTGAATAAAGATATAATCATTGTCATAGTTTTTCCCACGTCTGTACGTCTAACTGTCGTCTTATGTGTGTATGCATGTGAGTGGATATATATATATATATTTCATATATATGTGTGTAGACTGTCTGACTCAATCTAAATCTGTCGTAGAAGATAGGTGAAAGAGAGAAGATTTTCTTGAATTCAGAGACAGCCTGTATCACATTTCTACCATTTTCACTCGTGGAAAATCTATTGCAATTACTACTTCTCACTGTGACTATCACTTATTCTAATCTATTCAGAAGGGACCAACCCAAGTCTTAATTCCCCTATCAAAAATCTACGACAATTCCCTACATTCTCCCAAACCTCTTCTTCCTTTCACATTTATTTATTCCCTACACTCTCCCAAACCTCTTCTTCCTGTCACATTTATTTATTCCCTACACTCTCCCAAACCTCTTCTTCCTGTCACATTTATTTATTCCCTACACTCTCCCAAACCTCTTCTTCCTGTCACATTTATTTATTCCCTACACTCTCCCAAACCTCTAATTTTCATTTAACATTTATTCTTGAATTATCATCATTGTCCTTTGCGCTCCTTACAGAGCATGGCGCCACCGCGGCAGCTGGTACCTCGGCAAGAAACCTTCACCAGGCAGTCACATGCTCTTGCAGCGGTGGTTTCTGTTGCAATCTGTATTGTATGATGATGTTGCCAGCCGCCCCATGCGTAACCTCGTAGTAGTCGTCTTGTACGAGTTGTCTGAGAGCGCAGTTCAACTTTTCCTTCTTTGTCTATTCACAGACATTCTACACCCCCCCTCCCCCCGGGAACAACACGTCGCTTCATTTGTTATACTTTTTCACTATTTGATCGTTGTTCTACTCTTCATGATTGGCACATAGCCCATTCCCAATTCTGCCACTGTACATTCCCTTCACATTTTTGTCTCTGCCTGTAATTTTGATTTTTATTTAAGTAATCACAGATCACACGCAAGGTCTGTGATCACTTGTATGTCTTCTGTGATTTATTTTAGGAGTCTGTCACAGTTTTAGCGCCCTTTCTCTCTGGTCATTCCTGATCTCTCTTCTCTTTATTTTGAGAAATAAATTATTCTTGGGAAGTGAAAAGGATTGGTGAGTAGTTTTTTTTCTTCTCTTTGTCGTCTGCGGTGTACCGACTTCAGGAAGTCTGAAATCTTGTCAACCAGGCAGTGTTGTGGGGGTGGGGAAAGCGATTTACATGTGGCAGTCTCCACGGTTAAATGGTACAGACGAATAGTTCGCTGACATAAATGTATATTTGAGAGAGTCTGTCTGTCATTACCGACTGCCCCCGCCCCATTTTTTTACAATTGCACTGTAATTTTATCAGTACCTATACGTGAATACGCGCGCGCCTGTCTGTGTGTTATATATATATATATATATATATATATATATATATATATATATATATATATATATATATATATATATATATATATATATATATATATATATATATATATATATATATATATGTGTGTATGTATGTATGTATGTATGTATGTATGTATGTATGTATGTATGTATGTATGTATGTATGCATGCATGCATGCATGCATGCATGCATGCATGCATGCACGAGGGAAGGTCAAAAAGTAATGCCTCCTATTTTTTATGTATGTATATACTGCATCGGTGTGCAATTTGTAAATTTAGCAGGATTCCTCAAACACTCTTCTGTACTGTATAGCATTACCAACCTGTTTCAGTAACAGGTGGCACCACTGTAACAGTTTAAAAATGGCTGCCAAAGACGTTCGGTTAAAAACAACGTTATATCATAGAATTCCTCAATTCTGAAGGCGAGACCCCAATTCGCATCCACGAACGTTTGAAGAATGTTTATGGAGATTCAACAGTGGATGTTAGCACTGTCCGACGTTGGGTACATCGTTGTGATGAAGCTGAAGTAGGTCAATCCTCAATGGCTGACGCAAAGCGGACTGGCTGTCCGTCTACCGCAGTGACTCCACACAACATTCATCAAGTTGATGGCATCATTCATGGTGACCGTCGGGTAACACTGGATAAATTTTCTTCCATGTTGTCCATTAGTAAAGGCAGTGTCCAGAACATCATTAAAGACCTGGGTTATTCAAAAGTTTGTGCACGGTGGGTACCCAGAATGTTGACAGACAGACATAAAGAAACAAGGAAAACCATAGCCATCAACCTCCTGCACCGTGACGAAACTGAAGTAGAAGAGTTTTTTTTATCGAATATTGTGACAGGTGATGAGACTTGGGTTCATTTTTTTGAACCAGAATCCAAGAGGCAGTCAATGGAATGGCATCACACAACATCGCCGACAAGAAAGAAGTTCAAAAGTTCACCATCTGTAGGGAAAGTTATGGCCTCTGTGTTTTGGGATGAGAAGGGTGTGATTCTTCTCGACTTCTTGGAACAGGGAAACACGGTGAATGCAGACCGTTACATTGAAACTTTGAAGAAGCTTAGAGGTCGTCTTCGGCGACTTTACCCATTAAAAGATCAGAGAACTGCACTACTGTTGCACGATAATGCCACGCCACACACCGCTAAACGCACCATTGATGGGATTGCAGAATGTGGCTGGACATTATTACCACATCCCCCTTACAGTCCCGATCTTGCACCTTCTGACTTCCATCTGTTTGGACCACTGAAAGAAGATCTTCGCGGACATCACTTTGAGGACACCGAGACCCTTAAACGCGCCGTACGCCAGTGGTTTAGGAAAAAAAAAAAAAACACAAATTTTTACTGTGCGGGGATACATGCCCATGTGAGAAGATGGACAAAAACTGTAACAAATAACGGAGACTACATTGAGAAATAAATTTTTGAAGTTCAGACTTGGGGCTACATTTCAATGTAAATTTTATCTGTTTTCTTGCCTATTGAATGAAATTAAAAATTACGAGGCATTACTTTTTGACCGTCTCTCGTATGTATGTATATGTATATATATATATATATATATATATATATATATATATATATATATATATATATATATATATATATATATATATATATATATATATATATATATATATATATATAGATATATATATATATATAACCCTTTAAGGCGATCTTTGTCCTCTCAAGGCTGTGTGTGGTCCCGGTTGCCGGGTCCTCCCAGCACAGCAGAGGCAGTGAGTGGGAACTGTGTCTGTGCCAGACTGCCCTTTTTCGAGGACCTTCGGTCCCGAAAGGATTTTGGCTGGACGGGCGTCTGGGAGACATGGCGAAATGGTTTTATAGCGACAGGAGTAGAGTACACATGAGGGCAAGTTCGGGGCACAGCGGATTGATCTACCGCTTGCTTGTCACATTGATCACAGAAACAACAATTAAGAGTCTGTTGTACCAATATACGCCGCTAGGTGTGACGGAACAACGGACGATTTCTTGTTGCCCTAATGACGCCGCAAGGTGTTATGGCCGAAGACTGCTTAGTCGGTCGGAGGTCAAAGGAATAATAATAAATAATATATATATATATATATATATATATATATATATATATATATATATATATATATATATATTCTTCTTCGTTCGTCCTGAAAAGGACGGTGGTTGCGTTGTGTCTGTTTACGCCTAAGCTGTGATATCTGCACCTTTCGGTCGACACATCCGACTTCTGCACGGCATTTTTTGGGACCGGGTTTGCCTTCCCTCTTCGATCCGTGCTCGCTCAGCCAGAATGCACTGCTGCAGACTGTTTCCAGGTCCACCACGTGGAGGTGGAGCACGGTCTTGACCAGCTCTGGTTCGCTGGTCCTGACGCAAGCATTCAAGCTATGAGTCGCTGACTGCGGTCTCTATTGCTGCGTCTTCATATATATATATATATATATATATATCTATATATATATATATATATATATATATATATATATATATATATATATATATATATATATATATATATATATACAGAGATGGCCACTCTCCAAACCTCCGATGTCTTGCGGGCAGTGTTAGGATGTGCAAGAACATGGACAGGAAGACTCCACAACTTCCCCACTGAAGACACGCCCACGGCGACCGTTGCCTCAATTGGCTGTGTGTGCTGTACCCGGAAACGGGGCCTCCCAGTACTGAGGCACAGTTAAGTCCCCGATGTCACTTATCGGTGCAGAGTTGAGAGAGATGGCTGAGCATCACAATCCCCCCTGTGTTGCAGCATGATGAGAACCCAGCATTGCACACTGAGCTTGGGGGGATCACTTGGGCACCAGACTTAATACTGGCTCTTGACTGGATGGCCGCATGCAGGAGATTTCTACAATGGAGGGTTGGCAGGTGGTGGGTATCTGGAAGTGGCTCTGTGCAGGACGTGAGGATTCCTTGGGAGAGCCCAGAACCAGAGCACAGCATTGTGCAAGCTCTGCATAGTTGGAGAGCCCCCTGGATGACGGGGAATGCATAGTGTGCTACCCCACCTAACCCCAACTGCTAACTTAGAACCAGAAGTGGGGTCCTCTGTATGCGTGCCAGGCCAGGATAAAATGCCTGGGAAAGAGACTGGAGCTCAGAACTCCCTAACTCAAAGTTGCAGGATGGCAGAAAAGCCATGGGAAAGACAGGGCTATTTTGAAGATAACGCAATCATATTTTCATCATACGAGCTCGGACGCCGCCTCGGTAAACAAGGTCCGCGCAGAGCAGTGACACCCCCAGGCTGCTTGCGAATAGTCTACTACTGGGAACATAAACAGATTAGGGATGAGCCCACTCTCCCGTTGAACAGGTGCTAAAGTCGTAGATACTGGGCCAGAAGGCGCACCGGAAACCACAGTATCACGCAACTCGCTTTTTTTTTTTTTCTATGGAGAGTACACCGTCAAATAAATCTCGTACTGGTGCTCGCCCTGTGGAGCTCCACCAGGCAGGTGCAGTGCCGGGCTCTGAGCCTCGACAGAGCCCACCCTCAGCTACTGGAGGACCCTCTAGACCGTCTTGTGGAGTCAGCAGACGGCGGAGGAGAACTACTGACCAAAACAAAACCAAAAAAGAGAAAACCAGAGTACCACTTGTCATGATGCACTGGAATGCAGAGGGAGTGAACAGCAAGCAGGCTGGATACAGCAAAAAGACAGATGGAACTACAAAAAAGCCAACTGGGGTTTATTCAGGCATCAGGTGAACACGCTGCTGTCTACCCTCAAGGTACAGAACAGAGACATTAATGAAGTGGTAAAAGACTTCAACAGATGCATACTACAAGCTGCAAAAGAAACCATTCCCAAAGGATGCCGGCGTAACTACATACCATACTGGTCCAGCACACTCCAAGAACGACAGGAAGCTATGGACAGGGCTAGAAAGGACGCAGAGTCTCAGCCTTCACTTGAAACTCACAACAAATGGAAAAAGGCTGTAGCAGAGTTTCAGAGAACAAAGCTAGAAGAAAAACGGAAAAGCTGGAGAACTAAAACGGCATCGCTGAACCTTGAGAAAGACGGCAGGAAACTTTGGAGATTAGTCAAGTCTCTAAATGAAGAGCGTTCCTCACCTAGGCAGACTATCACATTGGATGAAGGTGGCAAACTTTTCAGAGGAAAACAAGCTGCAGACTTGTTTGCTAGAAGATACAGTTCAGAAAGCAACTTACCCATTAACATAGACCATCAGAGAGAGATAAGAAAAGAAATACTGGCAACCATGGGACAGACAGATACTCCTGCCCCAATGAGGGAACCCATCACACTAGGAGAACTACAGAAGGCTATTTCCAAGCTTAAGTTTCAAAAGTCACCCGGCCCAGACAAAATCAGCAACGAAATGCTAGTAAATCTGAGCTCAGCAGCAAAGACAAAACTGCTTGAGATTTTCAACCACAGCTGGTTGAAAGGAACGGTACCCCAAGTATGGAGAGAAGCCATCACAATACCCATACTAAAGAAAGGGAAATGTAAGACCGAGGCTGCAAGTTACCGGCCAATCAGTCTCACAAGCTGTGTTGGGAAGACTATGGAGCGAATAGTCAACCACAGATTGAAATGGTATTTAGAGTCTGAGCAGATCCTGGTGCCGGAACAAGCTGGATTTAGAGAATGCTACAGTATAGAAGACCAAGTTACTTACTTGTCTCAAGCAATAGAAGATGCCTTCCAGGAGAAGAAAAAGGTCCTAACGATCTGGGTCGACTTCAAGCAGGCCTTTGACAAGGTGTGGAAAGATGGCCTCATTGCAAAACTTAGGAGAAGTGGAATCCAAGGCAACATGATGAAATGGATCCAGTCATACTTGCATAACAGGAGAACTAGAGTCACTCTTGACGGTCTGCAGAGCAGAAAAGTGTTGCTCCATCAGGGGGTACCTCAAGGAGGAGTAATTTCCCCAACACTCTTCCTTGTTTACATCAATGACCTGGTGAAAGATCTCCCTGCAGGAGTTAAAGCTGCCTTATATGCAGATGACCTATTACTCTGGTGCGCTGATGAAAATGTCACCACAGCAAATTATAGAATGCAGCGGGCAGCAGACATGCTAGTGACATGGGCAGAGAAATGGCTTATCACAATAAACACAGACAAAACCTCCACAACACTGTTCTCCCTCGCCCCCAAGGACAAATCAGCTAACATACACCTAGGGACAACCGTGATCAAGGAAGAAAGCTACCCCACCTATCTTGGGGTGACATTTGACCAAAGGCTTACATGGAATAAGCATATTGAAAATGCAGAAGGAAAGACCCGAAGACGACTAGGCATACTCAGGAAATTAGCAGGTACCAACTGGGGAGCAAATGAACGAAATCTAAAGAAGATTTATAATGGAGTAATAAGACCACACTTAGAGTTTAGCTCAGCAGCATGGTCATCAGCTGCTAACTCACATCTGCAGTCTTTGGACAAGGTGCAAAATCAAGCTCTCAGGCTCATTACAGGAGCCATGAAAACTACACCAATAACAGAGATGCAGAAGGTTGCTGGATTACAGACATTGTCCCATAGAAGAGACAAAAACCATGATCCAGATGGAAAAGTACAACAGTATGCCAATGCACCCAATGAAAGCAAGACTAGATGATCTGGCATTGGGACGTCTAAAGCGTAGCAGCTTTGTGCATCGGGGGAAAAGACTTATAAGACAGCATCAAGAAGACCTATCCATGAAGACAACACCTCTGAAGCCCACCCTATACCCTGTACCATGGGAGCAGGCCAGCAGTGCCCTCCAAATTAATACATCAGTCAGTGGTCTCACAAGTGGATGTGAGTATAATGATCTGCAAAAACGAACTGCTACATTGAGTATGATCCAAGAAAGCTATCCCGATCAATCATGGATACATGCCTATACAGACGGATCAGCAACTAATGCTGTTAGGAATGGAGGTGCCGGTATCTTTATCTCATATCCTGACAACCACTATGAGACTAGGCACATTCCCACTGGTAAATTCTGTTCCAACTATACAGCTGAGGTTCAAGCTCTAGAGCAAGCTGCAAATATGATTTATAACACCAACTCTGACTGCCACCAGGTAGTCATCCTCACAGATGCACTGTCTGTCCTGCAAGCTCTCAAGGGTGGTAAACTCCCGCATCTGAGAAATGAACTAAACAAGGTAGCTGCCAAAAAGAGAACCATACTTCAGTGGGTACCATCTCATTGTGGTGTACCCGGAAATGAAAAGGCA
This sequence comes from Oreohelix idahoensis, assembly GCA_024509875.1. Classification (NCBI taxonomy): domain Eukaryota; kingdom Metazoa; phylum Mollusca; class Gastropoda; order Stylommatophora; family Oreohelicidae; genus Oreohelix; species Oreohelix idahoensis. Next base: position 166,210 of record JAMPIV010022025.1, read on the forward strand.
GATAAACTTGCAAAAAAGGGAGGAGAATGTGAACAAGAAGATAATGAAGTCACATACTTTGAGAAAAAGAGAGCTATCCAGACTATCAGAAGAGAACAGAACCAACCCAAAGACGACTATCACACTCGACCGACAGGGACAGATAACTATTTTTCGACTCAGGACAGGGCATAACAAACTGAATAAACACATGCACAAGCTACGATTGTCTGCTTCACCACTGTGCACATGTGGATTAAACGAACAAACTGCTGAGCATGTTCTACAGGACTGTCCTCTGTATGACCAGTTAAAAACGATATACTGGCCCAATGACTCAACACTAAAATCAAAGCTATATGGAGTTAAAGAGGAACTTCAAACAACAGTCGAATTCATCATGAGAACTCGTCTGACGGTGTAATCATCAAAGATGCGATCGCAAGAAGAAGAAGCAGAGGTGATAATGGTAAACTATGTGAGAATAAGGGGTAAGAAATAGCTTTGTTTTTTTTTCACAAGGGGGTGAGAGTGTAAGAGAAAGGACAGTCTCTGGGTTGAGTAATTGCTCTAATCCCAGCCTATCTCACGACAATATTTAACTAGACTCCCTTTCTCTCCTGGTACATATATATCAGTTACACTTCACTTACATATACACAATTCTGTGACATAATACGTACAGACGTGAACCAAGCTATGGATAACATATACTGGGCAGGGGTTTGACCAACACGATAACTTAGGTTTATTATGTTTATTATCTTAAAGACATCACATACAACAATATTATCTATCAGAAGGTATAGTTTACAGACATAAAAAATGCAAGAAAATGTATTAACCCAATAGGCTCTCCTCTACTGTAAAGGAATCCCAAAGTAGATCCTGACAGAAGTAATTAACCCAAAAGATTACAGTTAATAATAATATATATAGGGATAGACGATAAAGTAAAAGAACCAAGTCTCTAGTCAATCTATCCTGAAAACAAAGAAGACAAGAAAATGATATAACAGTATTTGCGAACCCGAAAAGACTGAAGTGAGTATAATGATTATACAAAATATGAAATATTCATTTCTCTTTCTTACAGTCTGTCAGTCTGTGGCCACAAGTATTCAGCAATCACACTTACCTACTACTCTTTAACACATCTGTGTATCTTTGACATATTTCAGGGTGGTGCTATCCAAGGGACCCCAGTTCCTCCAAGAATGATTAATTTTTCCTAATGGGGAACGTCCGCTTGAATAATGCTAATATTATGTGTCAAAAAGTTCACGTCAGGTAATGCAGGTAAATATATATTGCGATCAAAAATGTTCACCATGGGCAGCACACAGATAACCGATATTTAAGGAAAATGTCTGGTGGGTACACTGTTAGAAAACCAATAAGGATAAGCAAAGGATCTCCTATCTGTTTTTATCTCTCACTCTGGGGTTGGGTGCCGGTTATGGACCCAAGTATTCCTTTTTCTAGATAAATCCACTTGAGAAAAGAAAAAAACTACGATAGTCAGTATTCTGGAAACAATGTTTATATATAGATATTTGGCCACCACAGGCGGATCAGATTTGCTGTGAACAATCTGGGTAATTTCTTGTCCAGTTCTGATTTTTATATTCTTTAAAATGTTTATATGTGGGGACTTTCTCTCTGTAAGAAAACCACAAGAGAACCGCACAGGTCCAAATCTAGGACCCAATAATATTTTAAGAATGTTTTCTGGAGCTATTCAGACCGCTAGATCGCAGGGTTGATCGCCTAGATGTAGAAAAAACAAACATTTTAACAATGATATCATTATTATATTCTACACTCGTTAGGTAAGACCTCTAGATCACTCCGGTATTAAATTATATTTAAAACCCACAAAACTCTAGTAATTCACAAAATTACGGATGATGAATAAAAGTATATTTATCTCTAATTACACTAGTCAACAAATTTTCAAAAGTTTTTTGTACCAGAAATTAAATGTACCATTTCTTATTGATTTTGACATGCTGATTTCAAATATCATAATGAAATTCACCAATTGGCTCTGGTTTTTTTTTAAATGATGAATTTACATTACAGTAATACAAATAATGTATGCTTGTTTACTTCTCTGGGCTGAACAGCTAGTCTTTCTACTTTAGCATTATAAAAATTGTGGTTACATACTCAATTAATTGATATTTTAACATAAAATTATAGAAAAAATAAAAACATTATTTAAAGTTCACATATCATGCTTTAAAAAGGCACATTTGAACCCATTCCATCATTATTCAGTCGCTGTTCAAGCTCTCTTTGCTTGCTTCTTGTAGTCAATCGATGAGGTGTCTCTTGTCACAGTCCAACAGTAATCAACAAGCATTGAAGGGCTCCAATTGCCTTGATACCTTGTCTCCATAGCAGCAATGTCCTGGTGAAATCGTTCACCATGCTCATCACTGACCGCTCCACAGTTTGACGTAAAAAAATCCAGATGAGAATCCAGAAAATGAATTTTCAAAGACATGTTGCAGCCAAGACTCTTATACTTCAGAAGGAGATTTTCTACAATTTCATTGTAATTATCAGATCTGTTGTTTCCAAGAAAATTTTCCACCACTGACTTAAATGCTAGCCATGCTGCTTTTTCCTTGCCATGCAACACGCAAAGAAACTCGTCATCATGAAGAAGTTTTCAAATTTGCGGACCAACAAATACTCCCTCTCTTATTTTAGCTTCACTCAGTCTTGGAAATTTTCTGATGAGGTATTTGAAAGCCTCATCTGTTTTCTCCATTGCCTTGACAAAGTTTTTCATGAGACCCAGCTTAATGTGCAAGGGTGGCAACAAAATCTTGCTGGTGTCGACAACTGCTGGGTTCTCAACGTTCTTACTGCCAGGCTGCAATGACTGCCTGATTGGCCAATGTCTTCTGATGTAATGGTCACTTCGTGCACGGCTATCCCACTCACAGAGAAAGCAACAGTACTTGGTGTATCCACCCTGTAGTCTGTCGTGGAATATTCTAATCCACATATATAAATTATTAGGTAAATATGAAGCCTAACAAATAAAATTAATAAAGAAAAGAGCAATGGTAAAATAACAGTGCTGTCACAAAGAAGGTACTCGAAATCCCCCTTGTTTTCTGCTTCGTCTGCAAATTGTAACGCTTTCACGTTGATAGTAAAAGCTTACTGTATTATGCCCGCTTTCTTCAATGAAACGTGTGCTGTATTTCTTGGAAAAACATTGAGAGGCAGACTGCGTAATGACCTAAATTAATCCTAACATTAATTATACTGCGTTACCAAAACGAACGAACAGATGGACTCAAATAGAAAGAGAGAGGGGCGAATAAAATCAGGAACGCATGCAAAATTAAACACGCGTCTCGCTATTAATGCCACCCCCAACAAGCGTAACGCGATACACAATTACTACTATCACGCGTGTTAGGCTACATGCACTAACTTTTTCGGACGAACAGTGATAAAATACACTACCCTTCCCAGAGTTAGGTTTTAAAATAAAAAAAAAAAACGCTTATTAGGAAAGATAACAATAGATGGGTTTACGTTTGAAAACATTACAGTACCCAGACAGCACATCTTCGAAACAGTAGGTAGAAGAAATTGCATATTTTGAACGCAGCCACGTAGCTCTTTTAAATTTGGATATTTGGGTTCCTTAGGGCTTGCTGACAAAGAATATGTAAAACTTTACGCAAATAGTCCAGGAATTAATAAATTATAACCAAAATAAAATAGTGGGGATGCCTGACAACATGGAATCATTTCTGCTCATAAAATTTTTTTATAACGTGTTTGAAAAAACCTTACGTTACAGAAATAGCCTACCATGTAAACTCCAAATTGATTGGAGCGCAACAAATGAAAGACTAACCACGATTGGTCGGGCTATAAATACTATCTATCGTTGTTAGGGGAGACGTGGAAAGGTAACATTTTTTCAAACACTTGTCGAAACGTGGCTCCATTGGCTAGACTCGCTGATATAATCACTTAGGAGCGTTAGTTCGAGACCACTAGTGCAAATAAGCTTGATAAAGCAACAGTGCGTTGAAGCCAGCTCATATTTTTGCTAAATAAAAGCCTGGAACATAAGCAGATGGGAATTTGTGCCAGTAAATGTGCCAGAATTCATTGCTAATCAACGTATCTGTGTTTATTCTATGAATTGTGGTAAGCTTGAACCATTCAGTATCTTTTAATGAAAATTGAATGTGAATTGTTAATTTATGCCTGTATATATATGTGTAGTTCAGTGGCAAACAGGAGATAAAGCCTATAATGCTCCAGCCTGAACAGAGGGTGTCGGAGGAAAGTAAAACGGCATGGAATGGCCAAATAGTACACTGACACCTGGATGATTGACTAGAAAGAAATAATGCTGGAATGGCAGAGGCGTGGTAACCATTAAGGAGGTTAATACTGGAATAAAGTATTTCACATGAAGCTGATAGTTGGCCTAACGCTCTGAACTCAATGTTTGTGATGTGTTGTGATCAGTGTAAAAAGAGAGTATAAGTTGGTTATGAAGTAGAAGGTACATCCTTCTTGATTTCAGGGACCGTGGTCTTGATGGTACTGAGCAGCACCTGGTCAGAGCTTTGCTGAATCCAGAGTCGGACAGCATACTCCTTGGTCTTTTTAGCTATCAGTGAGGTGTCTCCAGAGCCCAGGGGAGAATTCGAGCAGAGGAGTCCTTTCCTGCCGCCATCACGCAAGATAAGCTGATTTGGCCAGCTGAGCTCAACATTATGTCCCCTCATCTTGAAATGACTTTGTAAAAATAACATTCAGAGGGGAATTTAATTGTCTTAATATCAGGAACTGAGAACATCTCCAATACTAGTCCCAAAAGACAAACTATTGAAGTCATGATGACAAATACCAACAGAGCTTGAACAAAACAAAACCAGTATTACCTCATATTACTACTACACAACTGACACACATAGAATATTTTTAATAATATATGTCACTACAATATTCATATTGATAAAGTCTGTACATATACTTGTAATTAAAATTGATTGTGATTCCTGGTTCCCTTTGTAATTGAATCAGGACACATATTCATTCATAACAGCAATGAATACATATTGTTATTTGAAAAGTTATCAGTGACTCCTTTAAGTTATCCTTTAGAGTGTTATATGTATGTGAGTGTCACAGTGTTGTCAAGAGTAGTGGATTAAATTACATTGTTTATCTGTCTGTTGTTGTGACTTACACTTCATCATACACATACCCTAGACACATAACGTAGTCATCACACTATTCCAGAATAATTCTGACTGAGATATATAGATATGTGGTAGCAAGTAAGGTTATCTATAATACACTACTCTTAATAGATATAGATACCTTCACAGCTGATCTCAGTCAGTACACTAAGTCCCCAATAAATATTTATAACATCCCACTTCACCACATATATTGGGGTCTCGCTCTTGGGATTTTGAATCTTTCCCTATTAAAAATATTGGGGGTAATTCACTTCAGGGAATATAAGAATTAAAAGGTATCCTTGGGTGGAATTAAATAAGGTTGAGCTCACGGTGCCTGTGTTGTCCATTAGATATATTTAGAAATTAAATTGTTGGTTAGACATTGTAGAAATTTACCTGATAGACAATGGCGGACCTGGCCAAGTTTCGATCTGCTGCTGTACAGACTGCAAAAGAGTTAGGATTAGATGGGCAAGTTATGGTTGCCTATGTCACTACGGAATGTGACAAATTTATTGAACGCGAAGAAAGAAGATTAGAAAAAGAGGCCGAAAGAAAGTTAGAGGCTGAGACTAAGAGGTTGCAAGCTGAGGCTGAGACTAAGAGGTTGCAAGCTGAGGCTGAGACTAAGAGGTTGCAGATTGAGGCTGACAAAGAGGCTAAGAAATTGGAAGCAGAAAGAGAAGACAAAAGATTAGCTGCAGAAAGGGAAGAGAAGAGATTAGCTGCAGAGAGGGAAGCAGAAAAGGAGGAGAAAAGATTACAAAGGGAACATGAATTACGACTAAGGGAGTTTGAGTTTCAGGGCCATGCTCCTGAAAATGGTGCCAGTCCCTTTGCCTCTGATGCCACTGCTAGCCAAGGAGCCTCAACCTCAGCTATGAATTTTCATTTAGATCATTTTGTTGAGAAAGACGATGATATAGAGAGCTACCTAAATAGGTATGAACTATTAGCTACCACGTATGGGTTAGAGAGAGAAAGGTGGAGCTTAAAGTTATCTCAGGGACTTCGTGGGGCAGCTTATGAAGTTTTTGCAAAAATGAGCAGAGGTGATCAGGAAAATTATGACATGCTAAAGCAGGCTCTTTTGTTAAGGTATGAAAAGAATGCAGAATTTTATAGGAAAAAATTTAGGAATGCTAAACTACTGTCAGGTGAAACCTATCACCAGTTCTCTGCACGAATAGAGACATACTTGGAGAAATGGACTTCTCTGGGGAAAACCCAAGATCTTAAGGAAATGGTCCTTATAGAGCAATTAAGAGAGTCCATGGCTCCAGACCTGAGAAAGTTTCTCATGGAACAAGGTGCAGAGAGGCTGGGTGAGTTGCTAAATGTTGCTGAAAGGTATCAAGCAGCTCAAGCAGAGGTAACAGGTAATAAAAAGAAACAAGTGGATAACTTTAGGGCACCACAGAACTTTAATAAATTTGATCCTAAGGATCAAAATAAAGGTAAGCACCAATTTGATAGGCCACGGTATGAAAATAAAAATAAATTCCCACAATTCGATGAAAGGAAATATGATGAAAGAAAATCTTTCAACCAAGGAAAAAGGTGGTGTAAAAATTGTCAGATGGACAATCATGACACTGACCGTTGCAGAAGGAAACCTGTGTATATGGCAACCCTTCAGGTCAGGTCGACCTCAAGACAGGAGGAGGATATTATGTTAGATACCACTCCAGAAGAGATGAGGAAGGCACAGGCTGGGGATAAAACACTCAAGCCTTGTTTCAGAAAATTGTCAACTTGTCATACAACTCCAGGCAAGGGAGATTTTTACATGAAAAACAAGTTGATGTATAGGAAGACTGGAGCTAGATCCAAAGGTCACGGACAGCTGGTACTTCCTAAAAGATATAGGGCAGACTTAATAAGGAGCTTACATGTGAAACCAGATGGGGACCATGAGAAGATAGGTACCATCATTCAAAAGGTGGCTCACAATTATTATTGGCCCAAAGCAAGATGGGACATTGAGAATTTTGTAGAAAGGTGTAGCATAGCACATGAGGGAACACCCACAAGTGGGAACATGGATCAGGACCTGGACACGCCACGGGGCAAAATTAGGCCTGATAATAAAAAGAAAAATAGATTTGATAAAGTGGACCAAATGGAATGGGAAGCCCCTTTTCACGGACAAGCTTCACTTAACTGTTTTACAATGGCCACTATGCGGAGAGTGCAAAAAGATGTCTTACCGCAGGATAAGCCGACAATCCCTCAATCGGACTTAAACAAACTGGAGGAAGAAGATGTAGAGAGGAAATCTCTCATCAAGAATTTTAAGTGGGGAGAAAGCCCCAAAAGAAAAATTGGTAGCGGTCGTTTTGTGAATGATAATTCTGGGAGGAAAAATCATCACTATAAAGCTTCGAGTGGAAGAGACCATACCGGTGCATGGACAAATAGGTCCACACAATTAAAGGTCCATATGTAGCTATGTTAAGAATGTGGACTGATGAAAAGGCAGAGGAAAACATTACATCTTCATACCAATATGTGAATGAGCTGACCACTCGGTTAAAAACTGGCTGGAAACTTGCCAATGAAAATTTGAAACAAGCCAGGAAGAAACATGCTGCCTATTATAACAGGAAGGCGAAAGACAGAAATTTGGCTGTGGGAGAGAAAGTACTGCTTCTTTTGCCTGGGAGTCAGAATAAGTTACAAATTGGATGGCAGGGTCCATATACAGTTTTAGAGAAGGTATCTAGAACAAATTATAAGATACTAATAGACTCCACACCTGTCTGTATGAAACCATATTCGATTCAGTTTGCTAAGGAGAAAGCTTTGAAGGAAGAGATAGACTATCTATTGAAGGAAGGAATTATTTCGCACAGTGAGTCTTCGTATAGTTCCGGTGTTGTACTCTTAAGGAAGCCCTCTGGAGAACATAGACTCTGTATAGATTACAGGAGACTGAATGCTATTACAGAAGGACAGGTGGATCCATTGCCGGATACAAATCAGCTGTTTGCCAGACTAAATAAAGCTAAATATTTCTCAAAAGCGGATCTGAGTAAAGGACACTATGGGTTTAATAGATTGCCATTTGGATTGAAGAATGTGCCTAGTGTCTTCTCTAGAATGATGAGAAAATTATTGGATCCTCTGAATAATCCCTGTATAACAAATTTTATGGATGATATCCTTATAGCAACAGAAACATTTGAGGAACACATATTGACTCCCCTCTGAACTTGTCCTGTTTGATCGACTTTTGGGATAGCAAAAATTAAACAGCCCGACCAACCAAATGTTGCGTTTGGATGTAAAGAATTTGGAATATTTGGGACACACAGTTATATGTACACCCCACCTTGC
>JAMPIV010022026.1:0-72500 GCA_024509875.1 Oreohelix idahoensis
CGCAGTGGTCAATAGTGTTTATGACGCAATTTTTGACCACAGCTCATGTTGCGTGCACGTGAAAGCAACAAAATTTGGGGTGAACACTATTCACTGACTACTCAACTGAAACCCTATAAAAGGATAACGCTACACAAAAAAAATTCAGTTCATTTTTAAGCAGACAGTTATTGCGTTTCTATCGATAAATTTAAGGAACATTGCTATTGGCCGACTGCATGCAGGCGAAAGTCAAAGTCACGCTGCCAGGCATCTAAACGTGCATCAGAGTACCATCAGTCGACTTTGGCACCGGTTCCAAGTCACTGGCTCAGTTGAAGACCGGCATCGCAGTGGACGACCCAGAGTGACAACAGCAGCGGAGGATTGCTTTATTCGGCTTCGTCACCTCAAAGACAGGTTAACAACAGCTTCCTCAACTGCCCAGTCATTGCCTGCAGGACGTCATGTGTCTGATCAAACTGTCCGGAATAGACTGCATGACGCTGGACTTTGGGCACAGCGACCTCACCGAGGACCTGTCCTTACGCGCCGCCATCGCCAAAATCGACTTCTTTGAGCCAACCAGCATCGTCCCTGGGCAGCTGACAATCAATGGAGACGTGTCTGGTTTAGTGACGAATTTTTCTTTTTGTTGCAGCGTCATGATAGACGGCGTAGGGTATACCGTAGGCGAAATGAACGTTTTGCCCAAAACTGCGTTGATGAAGCTCCGCCACACGATGGTGGAGGTGCAATAGTGTGGGGAATTATCAGTTACAACGGAAGGAGTCAATTGGTGCACATTAAAAGAGGCTTGAATGCGCAACGATACGTCAATGAAATTCTTCGACCCCATGTCCTTCCACGTTTGGCTCCCCAAAGGTCTGTGTTTCAACAGGACAACGCCAGACCCCATTGTGCACGGTTGACCACGCAGTTCCTGACTGCCAACAACATTCTCACCCTTCCCTGGCCATCCTTGTCTCCAGACATGAGTGCGATTGAGCACCTGTGGGAGGAGCTGCATAAACGTGTTTGTCGCCGAGACGTTGCTCCAGCCAATCGTCGTGATCTGTACCAGGGACTCCAAGAATAGTGGGCAGCCATCCCACAGGCCCACATCAGACGTCTGATCGCATCCATGCCCAGAAGATGCCAGTCGCTGATCGATGCAAGAGGAGGCCACACACCATACTAACGGGAAAGCCCGTACGCCAAAAAACTCTCGTGACCCAGATGCAAAACTACTGTCAATTGATTGGTTGAACCCTAAGGTATTCTTTTGTGCAATTTAAACAATTAACCCATTAAATTAAAAAAGTTATTGAATGTCAAAATTATGGCTATGTGTGTGCCTTCAGTAGCTATGCGTTTCTTTTTTTGAACAGTATATATTGAAGATAATACACTTAACTAGTGCTATTTGTATCCTTCTTAATCATATATTCATAATGCGTATATCGGTTAATTAAAATTTCAATTGCTTTTGTTTTCTGTGTATCTGAATAAAAACACGTCAAAATTATTGTATTACTTAAATAGACATATTTCTGGAAGCGTGAAGGCAGACAGACTGGCCACGAAAAGTGGACACAATTTTCAAACTCAGGAAGGGAAGCACAGTTATAATAGCAATAATACGAAATATCATCGAAGACAAATGACAGACAACACACAGAGGCAGATATAACAGAGACATAATAGTCCTTACCAAGATGAGATCAAGTAATAGTATTTAAATTAAGACCCGGCTACTGTAGAATCAAATACCATCTGTTCAACAAATTAACAATCAAACAGACAGAGATGCGGACGTGAGGGAGAAGACTATAAGCAGAAGAACACATCATTTATGAATGTAAGCTCCACATAAAGAGCAGACTGACAACGTGGCTTTCACCAACCCACGTGAGGATCAACGAGAGAAGCCTGAGACAGACTGCCAACGTTGTGACACAAATAGATGTCGTTATATGAGAACGAAAGACGAAGAAACAATGAGAAATCTGGTAATCTTTACTGTTAAATTCCAACTGCTCCAAATCTGTTTGTCAACATTCTGCAACAGACATACGGGCCGTGACCGATTGTTGACGTCTGTACATGCCTCAGAGTTGATGGACATCAAACACACACTACTCACACATAAGATAATGATAACACTACATAACATACGGACATGAGTCACTCAGAAAATAAATATAGATTCTTCATGAAAGAGCATCATCATTTTGTTAAGCCAAAGGAAATTACATGGATATTAAACATAAAATACATTTAGCACAGGGTTTACAAATTATATTACAACTAGCGGTCATACCTGGCTTTGTCCGAATCAATGTCAGAATGGGTAAAAGTCCGGTGTGCTGCGAATGGTTTTAAGTAGGTTCAAGTTTTTTTTTTCTTTAACTATATTATTGCACTGATGTGTGATTCTAACACAAATAATTTAAGTTAGGGCTTCTTTGGGGATGACATTCGTAGTAGAGTCACTTGGTGACAACACGTATAGGTGTTCCGGCGCGCTAACTCGAGAAAATGCCACATACAGTTGCCCATGTGAGAAGCATTCATCGCTCGAGTCGACGCCGGCCACGTAAAGCGTTTGACCTTGGGCTTTATAAATGGTCATTGAAAAACAGACTCTTTTAGGTAATTTGAAGTTTCTTTTTAAAGAACGGCAGATTGGAGGGAATCATCATGATTATTGGTATGCAGACTTTCTCCCGCTACCACAACCTGTCAGGATGGTGGCCTCCACTATCTAGTTCTTCAAAGATGACATTTGGAGTCCAGTGCCATTACACAGTTTGGGCGGGCTAAGGTGGCGGAGTAAAATGACTGGTACATCAACTTTTAAACGTAGTTCGTCAGACGGCAACCCAGAAGGATTTAAAGAGTAACATCTCGACTGGGTAATGTACAGAACCTTGTTCGTCCAATGTGGTATCAACGGCCTTGTATGTACGGAAGGAGAGTCAAACTGATCTAATATAAAATTATTTATTTTATTTGCAGTATCATTCTTAGGTCCCAAATTAGCCCGTTCCTTAAACCATGATTTTGATATTTACTTCGTAAATTTATTATGTCCGGATAAACAGAATTGATCAACTCATAGATATAGTGAACAACCGTACATAGCTCAGTATTATTCAAACTGATTTCTCCTCACTGTACATGTAAGTACCCGTTTCCAACTTTCAACAACACACCTTCAAAGAAAGCCATATCGATGTTCCCGAAAATTTGGGCGCGTACATTCTTAGAGAAGGATAGGTTTCAACGTAAGGTCAAATGAAACATCTTTTTAAACACACATTAGCTTCGTCTGCCCATGTACCTCTTGGGAAAACGTGTAAAGTTTGCCTTAAATCGCCTGCAGATAATACGGCCTCACCACCAGTGAGTCGCGTTGTTGCCTCTTCTATCTTTCAAATTCATATCTAGGGCTTTGATAGAATTTTAATGCAACGTTGTGCTCTCATCCCACACATTGAGCGAACACTTTTGCAGCAATTTTGCCGTTTCGCTCTGTTTAGAAATATTACACGCAACACTTTGATCATAATGACATAAATTGAGTAGCAACTTAATCATTGCATGAGCCATTTTGCCGTCTTGTAGCAACGTCACAGCTATTCCTGAAGAAGCCACGGCCAGGGAATATCATCATGAGATCTTATTTTGGCGAAAAGCAAGTTTATAAGGAAGGCTTTCTCGTACCGCCAGGAGCATCTAAAAATAATACCTGTCCTGAACTATTTTCAACACATGCGAGAACGGTGTCGTAAACTGTAAATTCATCTCTACTCACAGTTTGTAACAACGCCTGTTGGTCACATATCCTTTCTTTCAGATCTAGTCGATCAAAAGCAGCAGATTCTGGATCACTTGTTTGTGGAAGACCACAATCTTGAAAGGTTTTTTTTCTAAGAAAGACTGTATATTTTTAGTTTAATCAAAGCAGAATTGTATATTTTATCGCTGTATGGCAAGTTTTCTATACACTGTTCATGGCGAATTCGGTGTAATATATCTTTTTACATACTGTCTCTGTGTGAAAGCAACAGAGAAAATGGATCAGATACGTGGTCGTCGTCCATCACAGCCTCGATTAATATATTTATGTTCACTCCTGATTTATAAATCATAGGTTTGTAGTGTAAAGGACTTTTTTGATTAGGAAATGCTCTTGCCATGGATGTAAGTTGTTTTCGTACATCTTTAAGGTTTACGACGACATTCAATAGCAAACTGAACGTTATAAATTTCGCGGAAAATGAAAACATAAAAATGATTATTCTGAGTTATCTATTTATCTGGGATGCATGCCCTCGAGGACTGTTTTAGAACTATTAAACCCTAAGAGTCTCTCTTACATGGTTTCGATATATCTCTTATAGTTTAGCCGTCGTATCGAATTGAATGTTCCACTCGCACGATTTTTTTCAGACTTGCACAATATGTCTTCACTGTTCAGCCTCCTGTTGTCTTACCGTGATGATAGAGTAAAACCTTCCAAGAGAAATGAAATGTTCAATACGCTGGAGAAAATCGCATCAAAATCGATTCAGCCGTTCTTGAGTTTTAAGGTAACAGACAGACATACGCTGCGTATTATACGAGGTAGCTTCAAAAAGTTCCCCGAATTTGTGTATTGTATAGAAATAAGTAACAATACAATTATTTACACTACATTTCCTTCAAAACTATTTCGTTCGGCAACTACACACTATCGCCAACGTCCATACATTCCTGGAACCCATTCTTGAACACCTCTCTCAGCAGCTTTGTCGCAATGGTGATACCTCAGCATCCACGAATCTCTGCCTTTCAGTGCCGATTTTAGGCGAGGGAACAAGACAAAATCAGGCGGTGCCAGATCGGGAGAATATGGAGAATGTTCCAGGGCAGTCACATTGTGCGTTGCGAGGTACTGCTTTAACAGTAGGGATCGATGTGCTGGCGCATTGTCATTGTCACAGGATAGACTTTCACTAAGTCTATACTGGTTACCCTGTAGAGTGGTAACACTGCTATTCATCCTTTAAAACCTGCTCGGTTAGTTTTCGATTAGAAGGAAAGCCGGAAGGGACCTTTTGGCGCAAAAGGGTAGTCTTGCGATGTCCGCCGGCCGATGAGGTCGTAGATGGTTTTTGTCAGCAGTTTGCTGGGGAATTATTTGGATGCCAATTGTTGTTCAGTGCTTGCCGATTGTCATACGTTCAGGAATAGTTGATGGGTGCTAGATTGTGCTTAGAAAACTCTAGTGATTTATTCCCTTCCTGATTATTAATGGTGATACGTTGGTTGCTATTGTGTATTGCTTTAACCTAGTATTAGGTGCCGCCTCTGAGCGATAGTTCAGTGCCTTCACTGATGAGTTTATGTCGGTAACCATTTTGGTTCTCATGACGGATATGTGGCAGTTTTCAGTGCATTGTGCTGTGCCTTTGTGCTATTAAGAGAGTGGGGATTATTATCGCAAGTAAGTTGGCTTATGTATTCATTATCTTATGTATTGCAGTTTCATGCATAGTGATTGCTGTGTGTACTTCTCATTAAAGGGATATTACTGTATTTGAGGCGTTATTGTATTACTCATGTCAGCTATTGTGTGCTGTGGTACTATTTTGTAGACAATGAGCCGTGAGTTAAATCCACGGTACAAATAGGGTTAAATCCAACAGCATCTATAGATTGTTGTTCTGACAACTGGGTGGCTCTTGTCCGGTTAGTTAGAGGCCATGGGGCCGATGTTTTGATAATACTAAATGCGGACTATTCTTTGGGTCATGAGGCCTGTATGTTATAGCGTTAATTCCCAGCGAGCTGACGTTTTGACCCAGTATGATTATTGCCATTAAATTTTTGTACACACACAGTGTTAGAAGGCTGGTAACGCCACTGTGTTGGCGCCTTCATATTTTCCTAAACTCACGGGTGTGAGTTGTTTTCGTTTTTTTTTTCCAGTGTCCAGTGAAAGGGTAGTGCGTATGTCAGTTTCTACGGTATTGTTTACGGTCGCGTGACCTGACCTCGTTCGCAAGCGCTGACCTACTTTACCAGCACAGTTCGTTATGGCTATTTTCTGTAGGTTTTCAGTTTATTGCAGGTGAAATAGTGTGTAGTGTAGTTGCAAGTGTTTTGCTCTGTGATGGTTGCAGGTTTGGGGAGGATTGTCAAAGTGATAGGCTAAGGTTACAGAGTGCATCAGGACGGTCAGTTTGGTATAATTCTGAGTCTTTTTGGTGGTTGTCGACATTGTTCCATGTGGAGCAGCGGAGCGTGGTTGTTGGTACCATTTAGCTAGGGGCCCAGGTGGCAGGACCAGGTGTCAGATGGGAGTTAGTTTGGTTAACCTCGGTAATAGGGTGGTATGAGTTGTTTGATAGAGTGGTATTAGTTGATAGGAGGTGGTTAGAGGTTGTTGGTACCCCAGGTCATCGTGATGTGCTGCTGGTCCTGTCATGGCTTCTCATATGTGCCCACACAGGGTGAAGAAACTCTGACGTGACCTTCCTAAGCCGACGCCTGTAACATTGCTCTGACGTGACCTTCCTAGGCCGACGCTGTCAACCCAGAAGGGCCCAATCAGGGGTGAATCTGTTTGCGCTGGTGCACTGCTGACTTACAGAAGATTGTGTAGTCAAGCTGTGTAGCTGAACTGTGAAATAGTACACATTTTCTGTGATAATATAGACAGTGCTGTGTTAGCACCGTGGTGTACCGTGGCACTCAGTCTTGACAGTGTACTTATTCCTGGACTATATTCGTTTGGATCACGTATTTTCAAGTGTGGAGTCTTGTTTGTTCTGTTCATCACCTTCGTCAGTGCTGAGGATTCTGCTTACTCAAGCGCCGTTGGAGCTTCAGTTAAGTTATTGTTTGTATGTTTATGTATTATGTCATATATTGAAATTTTCTTGTTTTTCTGAGTATTTAATCTTCTTGGCTTTGTTACTTTGATGTGTTGTATAGTATAGTGCTGTTTTCTTTATCTGCTTCTTAATTTGTTGTTGTTTTCTTTCCTTTTGTTTTGTCTTTTCTCATTGTACCAGTATGACTTGGTTTGTTTGATTGTATGTTCATTGTTGATTAATTTGATTTTGCTCTGTGTTCTTTGTAGTTTGGAGTTATTGTTTGTTATATTTTGATACATTATAATATAATTGTATTGATACTTTGCTTAGGTTATTATTACTGAAGGGAAGACAGTGCTTGGTGCAAGAGTTAGCTTCTAGCACCTCATTGTTGATTGTGGTTTTCGTTGTGTCTTTGGTGTTATAGTGTATTGGTGTGTGAGTGTAATCCAGTTTTGGCCTTTCGTAGGAAAAGATTGGATTAGACCATTTCTATTAGGTTGTGGCTGTATTTGTTCTGTGGTGGAGTCTGACAGACGAATTTCCTGCAGCTGCCCTGCATAACATTCCAGAGCCCTGTTGGTGTTAGCTGTAGTTGTGAAGTGTGTAGTTATATTGTCGTGTATATTTAGTATTTCTTGTGTTCTGTTTAAATGGTGTTTTCTCTTGTCCTATCTTACTATCTTGTAAATACGTTTACAGGTATCCCTTGTTTTCGTTCGTGCTCAGTCACGCATTGTAGATATTGATCTATCTCTGCTCTTTGTGTTCTATCGTCCTGTTCCTCGTGACTGGAATATTGTTTTCGTGGTGTGATGTGGGTGTTTCCTTAATCTGTGTAGTCCTCATTTGTGTTCATGTTCCATAGATAGTACTTGTATAACAGAGTGTATTGAGTGTAATAATAAGAGGAGTGGTATTGGTTCATAGCGCCAGTGTGGGCGCCAGTAGAGAATTGTGGAAGTAATACCTATTTTGAACCAGGGTTACAGTATTGTCAAAGTATCAGAAAGTTGTGATGATACAACTATTGATTATCGTAAGTTGATACATTGTTTTCAAGGTATCAGGAAGTTGGTATTAGACAGCTAATTTTGCACAAGTGGTGATAACATAGCCAATAGGCTAAGTGTGACTTTATTTATATTATAAGAGGTAAAGGTTGATGATATATTTACACTAAGAGTTGAGGTGACATATACTTACACGCAAATATATTGATATATGTATATTGAGAAGTGATATTTTTATTTATTATATTTACTGCACCATTGTAACCAGAGAGTTATCTACTGATATAGGTGAAGAGTGTACAGTACATACAACTGAGTGATTTCAAAGTAAATCTATTGTAAGAAATAGTACTAAGCATTCTGAGTGACAACATGCACATTGATACTTACACGCGGATGGGCCAAGCAGCCGGATACACAGGAAAAGAATTAGTGGAGTTTGCTAAGGCAGAATTCCATTCAGTGGAGAATCAAAAAGCTTTGAAAGAGAAGGAAGAGAGGGAGAGAATTGATAAACAAAATGCTCTAAGAGATGCTCGAGCTGAGGCCGAATGTGTGGCCTATAAGGCTGATAGGGATCAGTGGCCATCTCTTTTTTCGACACTGCTAGTGGGGCCCGCGATGGAGACTTTTTATAGCCTCCCTGTAGAGGAAAGGGCTGACTATGATAAAGTGAAGGAGAGATTGCTCCGGAGGTTCCGGCTGACTGCTGACGGCTACCGGACGCGTTTTAAAAACGCGATGCCTAGTTCAGACCAAGACTTCTAGGATTTTATTTCGAAGATAAAACTTCTGCTGAATAGATGGATCGAAATGGAAGGGATTCCTAAGGATTATAATGGCTTGCGGGACTTGGTGCTACGGGACAAAGTATTGTCCTCGTGTTCCAGTGAGTTGGTGGCGTTCTTCCAGAGGTAATGTTACATTGAACGGTTCTCAAACTTCTTGTTTATTTGACACGGGGCTTTCTTATGATTGCATTGTTGCCAGAAACCTGGTCAAACCCGGTCAAGAGACAGCAGAGACCGTCCAACTTTGTGGAGTTCGTAAGAGTGATGCACCTACAGCGCTTCCTATTGCATTGGTGGAGATCCACTCTGATTTTGTCAGAGGTGTGATAAAAGCGGCTGTTATGGATGATCCCATCTACCCAGTCAATACTTGGCGGGAGATACGTGTGTATTGGGAAACCGGAAGAGCCGATTGTGGCAGCAGTAACTACAAGAGGGCAAACCAAGAAGGAACGGGAGCCTGCGCCTAATTTGTTACCTGTGGAACTTAAAGAAGCGCAATATAAGGACCCTACTTTGGCACCCTACTTTAGGAAACTGCCAATGGCTAAGGAACCCAGACAGCACGGGGACATTTTTTCTAAGGATGGCGTACTTTATCGCAGAACGGGCAAGCCTGACCAAGGTTACAACCAGCTCCTAGTACCGAAACAGTACAGAAGCCAAATCCTAGAAATGGGGCACTCTCTTCCCTTCAGCGGACATATTGGACAGAACGCCACAAACCAACGGATAACCACTCATTATTGGTGGCCAGGAGTAAATACTGATTTTATCAGATATGTCAAATCTTGTGCCCAGTGCCAGCGTGTGCCACCAAAGCAACGGGCACCCCCAGTCTCTTTGGGTGAAATGCCAATAGTGGGAACACCATTCGAACGGGTTGTGATCGACAATTTAGGGCCTTTCGAAAGGACTAAAAGAAGGAACAGGTTTATCCTGACCTTAGTCGATACATGCACTTTATGGGCAGAAGCTATACCGCTAACATGCGCAGAGGCCAAGCATGTCGCAGAAGCCCTCGTGCAGATTTTCACTCGGTTGGGATTCCTGCAGCAAGCGTTGACGGATAACGGATCTCCATACAGAAACCTGTTGATGGATGAGGTCGTTAAGATCTTGAGGACCAAACACATCCACACTAAGCCTTATACTCCGGCCGGAAATGGGCTCGTGGAACGTGCTAATGGAATCCTCAACATGATGCTAAGTAAACTGGCACAAGTGAAACCTGAAGATTGGGATCTTTGTATTCCTGCAGCATTATTTGGCTACAGAGAATCTCCTTATACTTCCACAGGATTTCTGCCAGCTACGCTTCTATTCGGCAGACCTATCAAGGGGCCACTTGAAGCCTTAATTCAGTCTCTGACAGACGAGAAGGCCGATGAGACAATTGTCTCAGCAAGTTAATATGTGTCGGTTTTAAAGGAAAGGTTGAAACTAGGATGGGACCTAGCAACGACCAACTTTAAGCGAGCACGCACAAAGCACGCTAACCGATACAGGAAAGTCGCGAAAGAGAGAGAATTAGAAGTGGGAGAGAAAGTTTTGGTGTTACTCCCTACCGAGAACAACCAACTGAGGATCGGATGGCAAGGGCCATTTACCGTCCTGAAAAAGATTTCTAAGGCTAACTACCAGATATCTATTCAAGGAAAGGAAAAGGTTTTCCATTTAAATCTCTTAAAGAGATACTCGGAAAGACCTGTGCCGACCTCCGACCATCTCCTGACGATCGCCAAAACTGACGAAGATGACGATAGTAGCAGGGATATTCCACTGCAATCACACGAAATCTTTGGAAAATATCAGAAGCGGCGACGCTCTTTCAAGCGCGCATGGGAGACATTCCAGAGGAAGGAAACTTTGGGGAGTAGACTTGTGTAGGAATTGGAGAGAGATGGAGGGGGAGATGAGAGGGAAAAAGACAGACACCCCGAAGCTACGGTTATAGGAAATTTAATTCCATAACGTAGACATGGAGTGCTTCCATATCTTAAAGGGGGGACGTTCTGTCAAATAGGTTATGATCATTAAATTGCCTATACCCTCTTCTTTGTTTCTCCCACCCATATCCTCTATAATTCTTTACATTTTCCTGTATTTTTTCGCATCCATTCGTTTGCGAAAAAACATATTTTCTCCCCCATTCTTAACGTATACCTGTTTCTGTTCTCAAAACTGAGAATCTCACTAGTGATGGTATTACGTAGACGTCAGTCTCTGCCGGTCGAACGATAGCTGTGAATACACGGTTCTCGCCAGACAGAAGGTCTGCAGTTTCCCCGGTCAGAGCGCTGCCTGACCAGATTTCTGGGCCTGGGGTGTGAGAATTCGCTCCGTCGGACATGGCAGGCAGACGGATTGTCTACCTTTTGCAGCAACTGCGTGAGTTTTCGTCGGGATAGTCCGGCGAAGTGTGAAATTGCGCTCCGCACTGCAGACGGGGTGTCTAAGATTTGCAACTGACACGCGTACATCTCGGTCAGTGGGTGTCAGTTACGACATGCGTTTAGGTGATAAATGTATCGTTAAAGCCGGAAAGGGGAGAGCATTTCGTTCTACGAAATAAACGTTCACCTCTTTGTCTGTTTGATAGATATAACCAGAATGTTAAACTTTAATTTCATTCTGACTCTTAAATTCGCAGTAGACAGATCACCGTGCTAGATCAAATATCTGTGTTTTGGCGAAGTCTGAGTTGCTTGGCAACATTTTGCCGAGTTCTAGAGTACCATTAGATTACAGTATTCTAGTTCATGGTTTAGTCTGTAGTTCTGCGTGAGGTAAATATTATATATAATAGATCTCTAGTATTTTGTGAAGTGATAAAGTGTTAATCGCCTATTTCATTTTAAACTAGTTCTGTGTGCAGAGTGATTATTTTAATAGTTTGTTATATTCTGTAGTCGACGAGTTACAGTGGAAAGCAAGATAAATTATAAATTTCTAGCTAAACCCATTCGGCTAATAAAAATAATTCCATTTAACAGCTAATACTCATGCGAGATACATTTTCTAAACTAACTTATAACTGCTAGATGTCTCATGAGTGTTGACGAAATATATTTATATGTATTTCAAATTCATGATGATTGATTTTATAATATAACTTATTTCACGGGAAGTGTTAAATGATAAGCTCTACGCTTGCAGTTTAAAATATAAGTTATATCATTATACATAGTATGTATAATTATTTTATATGTGCTTTTTCCATTTTATGCAGTGAATACTGGGGTGATTCAAACTTGCCGGCGTTTAGTAGTAAAGAGACATACTTGTGAGAAGAATAGACATTTCCTATCTTTAACAACGTGGGTTGTTTCAAGTAACACTGGTGTGACTGTGCATGTGCCATCAGAGATAGACAGTAATACCAATCCCACTAACGGTTTTCTAAAGACTAAATGTTTATACTGGGCCTTTGAGCCAGACTTTATTTCTTCACAATAAACTCAAATATACATGCTGCTTGGTGGCGAGAAAAATTACAAGAAATAACATTAATAATTCCGACAAGTATTGAAAGAGTGTATAGTGAATCAAGACTATCTGTTAAAAGAAGTTGTCCACTGGTCAACTTTTCCGAAATGAAGGAAACCCTCGTGTTTTGACTCTGTGTGCCCGTTCAAACTTGCTTACCCTAACTGATCTAAGTGACATGAACAGTAATCTAAAAACATAACTGGTGAAGTGAATGCTCCCCGAAAAAAACAGTGGAAGAAACCTGTAATTGTAGAGCTGGGATTCGCTTTATCCAAAGAATACAGATTCACTGTAGAGAAGTGTCCTACGGTTGCACCAGACGGTGAACAACACTAAGTTTTTTTAGGTAAGCACGTGTGCCAGGGTACCCTGATGAAAGAACCGAGTGAAAGTGGACTGAGTGAGTTTTTTTTGATAACTATTGATTCACCCACTTTATAATCTCCTTACGGAAGATTGGCTGTTTGATTAAATTGTTCCTTTTGAAGGACAATATTAGACCCTAATCATATGTATTTGTGACTCTTTGGGCCATCATCTGTCTCATAACGGGGCTGTGGGCTAAACCTAGAGTTAATATCATAACGGGGCTATCATCCTTGTAGCATTCTCTTGATATTTTATGACTATTTGTATATGTTTTGATGTAATTTCTATGTGTTGTGAAGAAATTTTAAATAATTAAAATTTCCCTTGGAATTAATCAGCGTGTTGGTCAGCTCGTTCTAAATATTTATATAATCATTGTTATAGTTTTCCCACGTCTGTGTGTTGAACTGTCGTCACGTGTATGTGCGTGCCCGTGAGTAGATAGAAATATAGGTAATATATATATATATATATATATATATATATATATATATATATATATATATATATATGTGTGTGTTTAGACTGTCTGACGCTGTAAAGCTGTCGTAGAAGATAGGTGAGAGAGAGAAGAATTTTTTTTTCGCTTTCAGAGACAGCCTCTATGTCACATTCTATCATCTCACTCGTGGAATCTATTTCTTTTACTAACTCTCACTGTGTCTATCACCTAGTCTAATCTATTCAGAAGGGACCAACCCAAGTCTTAATTCTCCTATCAAAAATCTACGACAAATGTGGTCTCGTCCGAAGGATTTTTGAACCTAGAATAGGAAGACGAGTACGACAAATGTGGACTCGTCTATCTGGATTTTGAACTTAAGATTCTTTATTCTGAAATAGAGTAAGAGTGTGATGTCTTGTGAGTTGTTATATCTTTAAATAATTTATTTCCTAGACTAACGATCTGTTTTCGGGCGTGCTGACCACACAAACTGATACGTTTTTTCCACAGCATTTTGAATAATATACATTTGAGTTACAGGTGGATTTTGTCGGAATATATGTTATTGTTGATTTGTAATACTAAACGCTGGTAAAGTTTTGTGAGTGTATAACATTCACATGGTTCTGAAGTAGTAGGTGTTTGAGCAAAGCTAAGGAGTGCGTTTCGGACTATTCGTCCAGATTAATTGCCTCCCTCACCCTAACTGTCTTCAGGGGTAAACTTGATAGTGAATTTAAAAAAAATTCAGGGGATTTTTTTCTTTCTCCAAAATTTTTGCTATAATCATTGTGTTTTCCACTGTAGCAACTTATTTTTCAGAAGTAATCTTAACTACCATTTAGTTGGCGTAGTCGTGTTTGCATTAGGTGCTCTATTGCCGATTAAAAGCAGCGATAGTTAGATTTTATTTTGGAGGAGGTATCCCAGGGTTTAAGCATATCATCTTTTATTTGGTATTTTCTCGTAAGTGGTAAGAAACAGTGTATCCTTTTCCCTATTTTCTTTCTCCACTAGCCTCCGTCACTGACATAATATGGCCGAGAGGGCAAAGCTTAGACAACTCCACAGGGACGAAGCGAGAGAGGAGGACTGGAAGGAGAGGATGCGAAAGAGTTTGTCAGAGACGAACTTGAGAGATATGATGCGGAGAGGAAAGCAGCTGAAGCCAAAGAGGAAAAAGAAGAAGCTAGGAGGAAAGAAGCGGAAGATCGGCTATTACAGCAGAAGAAGATTGAGGAAGAAATGGAAATCCGCAGGGAGAGAGAAAAAGAGAAGGAGAGACAGCATGAAAAGGAGAGGGAGGAGAGACAGCATGAGAAGGAGAGGGAGGAGAGAGAGGAAAGAGAGAAGGAGAGACAGCATGAGTTGGCTCTTAAAACTCTAGAGTTCCAAATTCGTGGTGCTGCCTCTACCTTCAGCATTGGAGAGTCTTCTCCTCATTCCTCCTTAACTGATCCTTCTAACACTCAATCTTTTCAACTCAACGCTATGTCTTTCACTCTTGAGTCTTTCCCTTGTCCTAATGAAAAGATTGACACGTATCTGGAAAAATTTGAGAAAATTGCAACTCTGTACGGTTTAGAGAGGTCGCGTTGGAACATGAAGCTTTCCCAGGCTTTGAAAAGTTCTGCGTATGATGTTTACGCCAAACTGGAAAGCAGCCAACATGACAACTACGACTTGTTGAAGAAAGCTTTGCTTGAGCGCTTCGAAATGAATGCGTGAAAGTTTTTGCAACTGTTTCGCAACAGCAGGAAGGAGAGCGCTGAAACTTTTCAACAGTTCTCATCTCGTTTAATGGGATACTTGTCAAAGTGCTCTGAGCTTTCACAGCTCCCCTCTACCTATGAAGGTCTTGAGAAATTTGTTCTAACGCAACAAATAAAGAACACTTTGTCTGCGAATATCCGGAGATTTCTTGCCGAGCAGGGTGCAGAAAAGATTGAAGACATTTTGCAAAAGTCTGAGCGATATCACAATGCGCTGGCTGAGATACCAGCCATAAAACGAAAACCGACAGAAGAGCATTTTCTGAAAAAATAATCTTGACGAAGCTTCTCAGGCTTCTAATGCTTCACATCAGAATAACCACAGAGAAACTGGACCTCAAAACCCCCCTCCTGAAAAGACCAAGTTCTACAAGAACAAGTACCCCAACCACCCCAAACAGTCTGATCAACCCGACCGCCCTTCATGGCAGCGTAGCCAGAAAGGTCAATGTGGCAAAGGGAGAACTCCTGAGCACGGGACATATGATCAGAGCGAGCACACCGAGCCTAAACGCCTCGGATGCTTGCTAACAGTCTCGCAAGGCGGAGTTATTGACAGTGATTCCCAACCTGTTGGGATACACCCTAAACGCGAGGTACTGTTACATTGAACGGTTCTCAAGCTTCTTGTTTATTTGACACGGGGCTTTCTTATGATTGCATTGTTGCCAGAAACCTGGTCAAACCCGGTCAAGAGACAGCAGAGACCGTCAAACTTTGTGGAGTTCGTAAGAGTGATGCACCTACAGCGCTTCCTATTGCATTGGTGGAGATCCACTCTGATTTTGTCAGAGGTGTGATAAAAGCGGCTGTTATGGATGATCCCATCTACCCAGTCATACTTGGCGGGAGATACGTGTGTATTGGGAAACCGGAAGAGCCGATTGTGGCAGCAGTAACTACAAGAGGGCAAACCAAGAAGGAACGGGAGCCTGCGCCTAATTTGTTACCTGTGGAACTTAAAGAAGTGCAATATAAGGACCCTACTTTGGCACCCTGCTTTAGGAAACTGCCAATGGCTAAAGAACCCAGACAGCACGGGGACATTTTTTCTAAGGATGGCGTACTTTATCGCAGAACGGGCAAGCCTGACCAAGGTTACAACCAGCTCCTAGTACCGAAACAGTACAGAAGCCAAATCCTAGAAATGGGGCACTCTCTTCCCTTCAGCGGACATATTGGACAGAACGCCACAAACCAACGGATAACCACTCATTATTGGTGGCCAGGAGTAAATACTGATATTATCAGATATGTCAAATCTTGTGCCCAGTGCCAGCGTGTGCCACCCAAGCAACGGGCACCCCCAGTCTCTTTGGGTGAAATGCCAATAGTGGGAACACCATTCGAACGGGTTGTGATCGACATTTTAGGGCCTTTCGAAAGGACTAAAAGAAGGAACAGGTTTATCCTGACCTTAGTCGATACATGCACTTTATGGGCAGAAGCTATACCACTAACATGCGCAGAGGCCAAGCATGTCGCAGAAGCCCTCGTGCAGATTTTCACTCGGTTGGGATTCCTGCAGCAAGCGTTGACGGATAACGGATCTCCATACAGAAACCTGTTGATGGATGAGGTCGTTAAGATCTTAAGGACCAAACACATCCACACTAAGCCTTATACTCCGGCCGGAAATGGGCTCGCGGAACGTGCTAATGGAATCCTCAACATGATGCTAAGTAAACTGGCACAAGTGAAACCTGAAGATTGGGATCTTTGTATTCCTGCAGCATTATTTGGCTACAGAGAATCTCCTTATACTTCCACAGGATTTCCGCCAGCTACGCTTCTATTCGGCAGACCTATCAAGGGGCCACTTGAAGCCTTAATTCAGTCTCTGACAGACGAGAAGGCCGATGAGACAGTTGTCTCAGCAAGTAAATATGTGTCGGTTTTAAAGGAAAGGTTGAAACTAGGATGGGACCTAGCAACGACCAACTTTAAGCGAGCACGCACAAAGCACGCTAACCGATACAGGAAAGTCGCGAAAGAGAGAGAATTAGAAGTGGGAGAGAAAGTTTTGGTGTTACTCCCTACCGAGAACAACCAACTGAGGATCGGATAGCAAGGGCCATTTACCGTCCTGAAATAGATTTCTAAGGCTAACTACCAGATATCTATTCAAGGAAAGGAAAAGGTTTTCCATTTAAATCTCTTAAAGAGATACTCGGAAAGACCTGTGCCGACCTCCGACCATCTCCTGACGATCGCCAAAACTGACGAAGATGACGATAGTGGCAGGGATATTCCACTGCAATCACACGAAATCTTTGGAAAATATCAGAAGCGGCGACGCTCTTTCAAGCGCGCATGGGAGACATTCCAGAGGAAGGAAACTTTGGGGAGTAGACTTGTGTAGGAATTGGAGAGAGATGGAGGGGGAGATGAGAGGGAAAAAGACAGACACCCCGAAGCTACGGTTATAGGAAATTTAATTCCATAACGTAGACATGGAGTGCTTCCATATCTTAAAGGGGGGACGTTCTGTCACATAGGTTATGATCATTAAATTGCCCATACCCTCTTCTTTGTTTCTCCCACCCGTATCCTCTATAATTCTTTACATTTTCCTGTATTTTTTCGCATCCATTCGTTTGCGAAAAACATATTTTCTTCCCCATTCTTAACGTAAACCTGTTTCTGTTCTCAAAACTGAGAATCGCACTAGTGATGGTATTACGTAGACGTCAGTCTCTGCCGGTCGAACGATAGCTGTGAATACACGGTTCTCGCCAGACAGAACGTCTGCAGTTTCCCCGGTCAGAGCACTGCCTGACCAGATTTCTGGGCCTGGGGTGTGAGAATTCGCTCCGTCGGACATGGCAGGCAGACGGATTGTCTACCTTTTGTAGCAACTGCGTGAGTTTTCGTCGGGATAGTCCGGCGAAGTGTGAAATTGCGCTCCGCACTGCAGACGGGGTGTCTAAGATTTGCAACTGACACGCGTACATCTCGGTCAGTGGGTGGCAGTTACGACATGCGTTTAGGTGATAAACATATCGTTAAAGCCGGAAAGGGGAGAACATTTCGTTCTACGAAATAAACGTTCACCTCTTTGTCTGTTTGATAGATATAACCAGAATGTTAAACTTTAATTTCGTTCTGACTCTTAAATTCGCAGTAGACAGATCACTGTGCTAGATCAAATATCTGTGTTTTGGCGAAGTCTGAGTTGCTTGGCAACATTTTGCCGAGTTCTAGATTACCATTAGATTACAGTATTCTAGTTCATGGTTTAGTCTGTAGTTCTGCGTGAGGTAAATATTATATATAATAGATCTCTAGTATTTTGTGAAGTGATAAAGTGTTAATCGCCTATTTCATTTTAAACTAGTTCTGTGTGCAGAGTGATTATTTTAATAGTTTGTTATATTCTTTAGTCGACGAGTTACAGTGGAAAGCAAGATAAATTATAAATTTCTAGCTAAACCCATTCGGCTAATAAAAATAATTCCATTTAACAGCTAATACTCAGGCGAGATACATTTTCTAAACTAACTTATAACTGCTAGATGTCTCATGAGTGTTGACGAAATATATTTCAATGTATTTCAAATTCATGATGATTGATTTTATAATATAACTTATTTCACGGGAAGTGTTAAATGATAAGCTCTACGCTTGCAGTTTAAAATATAAGTTATATCATTATACATAGTATGTATAATTATTTTATATGTGCTTTTTCCATTTTATGCAGTGAATACTGGGGTGATTCAAACTTGCCGGCGTTTAGTAGTAAAGAGACATACTTGTGAGAAGAATAGACATTTCCTATCTTTAACCACGTGGGTTGTTTCAAGTAACACTGGTCTGACAGTGCATGTGCCATCAGAGATAGACAGTAATACCAATCCCACTAACGGTTTTCTAAAGACTAAATGTTTATACTGGGCCTTTGAGCTAGACTTTATTTCTTCACAATAAACTCAAATATACATGCTGCTTGGCGGCGAGAAAAATTACAAGAAATAACATTAATAATTCCGACAAGTATTGAAAGAGTGTATAGTGAATCAAGATTATCTGTTAAAAGAAGTTGTCCACTTGTCAGCTTTTCCCAAATGAAGGAAACCCTCGTGTTTTGACTCTGTGTGCCCGTTCAAACTTGCTTACCCTAACTGATCTAAGTGACATGAACAGTAATCTAAAAACATAACTGGTGAAGTGAATGCTCCCCGAAAAAAACAGTGGAAGAAACCTGTAATTGTAGAGCTGGGATTCGCTTTATCCAAAGAATACAGATTCACTGTAGAGAAGTGTCCTACGGTTGCACCAGACGGTGAACAACACCAAGTTTTTTTAGGTAAGCACGTGTGCCAGGGTACCCTGATGAAAGAACCGAGTGAAAGTGGACTGAGTGAGTTTTTTTTGATAACTATTGATTCACCCACTTTATAATCTCCTTACGGAAGATTGGCTGTTTGATTAAATTGTTCCTTTTGAAGGACAATATTAGACCCTAATCATATGTATTTGTGACTCTTTGGGCCATCATCTGTCTCATAACGGGGCTGTGGGCTAAACCTAGAGTTAATATCATAACGGGGCTATCATCCTTGTAGCATTCTCTTGATATTTTATGACTATTTGTATATGTTTTGATGAGATTTCTATGTGTTGTGAAGAAATTTTAAATGATAATTAAAATTTCCCTTGGAATTAATCAGCGTGTTGGTCAGCTCGTTCTAAATATTTATAAAATCATTGTTATAGTTTTCCCACGTCTGTGTGTTGAACTGTCGTCACGTGTATGTGCGTGCCCGTGAGTAGATAGAAATATAGGTAATATATATATATATATATATATATATATATATATATATATATATATATATATATATATATATATATATATATATATGTTTAGACTGTCTGACGCTGTAAAGCTGTCGTAGAAGATAGGTGAGAGAGAGAAGAATTTTTTTTTCGCTTTCAGAGACAGCCTCTATGTCACATTCTATCATCCCACTCGTGGAATCTATTTCTTTTACTAACTCTCACTGTGTCTATCACCTATTCTAAACTATTCAGAAGGGACCAACCCAAGTCTTAATTCTCCTATCAAAAATCTACGACACTCAACGATAGATGAGCTGAACGCCATATTGTCTACCAGAGAAAGCCGTGAGAGGGATGGGCGAAAACACAGGTGATAATTAGATAACCGCTTCCTCGGAACCATCCCTGTGAACTTATTACAGATGACCTGGCAGAGGAGACAATCTTGGAGGAAAGTATTAGTCAAGAATGACGGCACAGATGATGGTTATGAGTTTAGCATAAAAATGCAAACGGCAGTATTAGAACATTTTTAGAAAGAGGTCAAGCGATGGAATTTTTAAATGTAATATTTTAAAACACGCGGGGGTATTATGATTTATACACCCCTACCCATATAGTGCAAAGGAGATTGGATTGCTGTAAACAAAGAGCCGGAATACACAATGGTTCTGATTGACAAATTCGTCGAAATTGCAATCTAGGATTTTGAATTGAGAATTGGAAATATAATCTAGCGAAATCGGAGTCACAGATCAGACTGCATCGCTCCGTCAAGCTAGCAATTCACCAGAGCCAGATATAGGAGCAGACAAAGGACTTTAAAGTTATAAGTGAAAAATCAGAGTTTTTGGGCAACTTTAAAACATAAAAAGTAAACTAGCATTTATAAATACAAAGACTGGAAACTTAAAGGACCAGGATCGAAGTATTTGGTCAACTTTAAAACTTAAAAAAGTAAACCCGCATTTATAAATAAATAGACTGGAGACCTAAGGAATCAGATCACTCGTAATAAAAGGAATATAACATTTCCAGATCAATTGATTCGAAAGCATATAATCTAGAGTGAAAAGTCCCTTGAGTATAAGAGTGAGATCCATCTTTGTTTCATAGATCTGGAGAAGGCGTTTGACAGGGTCCCCTGGAGCAAACTTTGGGACTGTTTGGCAAGGAAGAATATTCCAGCACCTCTGATTCATGCTATACAGAGCTTCTACAAGTCTTGCAGAAATTATGTGAGGACAGCAAACCATAAGTCTGAAGAGTTCAGGACCACCACTGGTGTAAGACAAGGTGATATCCTATCACCTTACCTCTTCATACTCCTTATGGACGATGTCATCAAGGCATGTAAGGAGAGAACAAGAAAGTATTCAGTGGGGTACTGGAAGATGAGACAGGTCTATATTTCAGAGCTGGCATTTGCTGATGATGTTGCCCTGATTGCTAAATCAGAGGCACATCTCCAATCCAACCTGCAAGTCTGGAAGGAAGAGCTGGAGAAGAGAGGGATGGTCATAAGCAGCCCTAAAACAAAATCCATGGTGATATCACGAGAAGAAAGAAAACATCAGATTAAGTTGGGAGAACAGGTCCTGGAGCAGGTCGACCACTTTAAATATCTCGGAGCTATTATAGACCGAAAGGGAGGCATCAAAGAAGAGTTGGCAACTCGAAAAGCAGCGGCTGGGAGACTTTTTCCGGCCATAAATCGTGGATTCCTCAGCAAGAAAGAGGTTGGTAAGAAAACGAAGATGGCTGTATACCGCTCCACCTATGTCCCAGTCTTGACATATGAATGCGAGTCGTGGGCAATGACTACAACCCACAAAAGCCAGATCCAAACCTCAGAAATGAGGTATCTGAGGAAAGTGGTTGAAGTAACAAGAAGAGACATGGTCCGCAACCAGACAATCCGTCAAGGCCTAAAATCCCATCCGCTGCAGACCCAAATAGAACAGTCCCAGCTGAGATGGTTTGGCCATGTCTGCAGAATGGGAGAAGATCGGCTACCACGACAAGCATGGGAAACAAAGAGCCAGGGATCCAGACCTCCAGGACGACCCAGAGTCCGCTGGGAGGACAACATTAGACAATCTTTGAAGGACCGAGGACTAGAATGGAACCAGGCCAGGAAGAAGACAGCTGATAGAATGGTCTGGCGCTCTCTCTTCCAAACCTCTACACCTCACGGTAGAAGGGGAACGACTAAGTAAGTAAGTAAGTAAGCATATAATCTATGTTGCCATTCTAAACTGTGTCAGGAGATTGTGTTCCCAAAAGATACTTTGGCTTAGTGGAACGAAGCTATCAGACGGTTCGTAGAACGAAGCTATCAGACTGTTCGTAGAACAAAGCTATCAGACTATGAAGTCTTCATTACAGAAGAACTGACGAAGCCACGGCTGCAGAAGTCATCGATGCTAAGCTTAACAAAAGGCAACAGCAAAGAACATTAACATTCCTCTATCCAGTCTCTATGAAGGTAACACTTTCATCTAAATTTCACCATCATTTCTTCTCATTTTAACCTGTGAAAACTAATTGATTTTTAAATTTGTTACATTGTATTTTAAAACATGACAATCAAAGTTGATTTGATTATTGTATCTATGAACAAACGTAAGTGCAGGACTCTTTAATATATACATACACCTTGACACATGATCCTAGCCAAAGGCCGGATGAGGGCTTTGGGTTTTCACATTTTTTTTTTCCCTCGCATGAGGTCGCATATTTTTTCCTCGCATGAGGTCGCATTGTCCCCGCCCAAAACCCGGCTCTGGTCAAGACCACATGTCCCAACACAAGAAGACCCAATGACAAAATGTGTCACTGTAGTGATCCTCTGTGTTCTCACACAAGGGACCTAATGACAAATGAATGTCACTGTACCGGTCCCTGTGTCTAGACTTTTTTTTTTTTTTTTCCCCGCTTGAGGTCGCATATTTTTTCCTCGCATGAGGTCGCATTGTCCCCGCCCCAAACCCGGCTCTGGTCAAGACCACATGTCCCAACACACGAAGACCCAATGACACCATGTGTCATTGTAGTGGTCTTCTATGTTCTCACACAAAGGACCTCATGACATAAATGTTACTACTGGTCCCTTCGTCTAGACACATGATCCTAGCCAAAGGCCCGATATTAGGGCGTTGGGTTTCACAGCGTTATTTGCGCTGTACATTTTTTATTTTTTTTATTTTTTTTTCCTCGCATGAGGTTGCATATTTTTTCCTCGCATGAGGTTGCATTTGCCCCACCCATACCCGGCCCTGGTCAAGACCACATGTCCCAACACAAGAAGATCCAATGACAACATGTGTCATTGTAGTGATCCTCTGTGCTCTCACACTAGGTACCTTATGACATGAAAGTCACCACTGTTTCCCGTGTGTAGACTTTTTTTTTTTTCCTCGCTTGAGGTCGCATATTTTTTTCCTCGCATGAGGTCGCATTATCCCCGCCTAAACCCGGCCCTGGTCAAGACCACATGTCCCAACACAAGAAGACCCAATGACAACATGTGTCACCGTAGTGATCTTCTGTGTTCTCACACAAGAGACCTAATGACACATGAATGTCATTGTACCGGTCCCCGTGTCTAGACACATGATCCCAGCCAAAAGCCGGATTGTAGGCATTGGGTTGTACAGCGTAAAATACGCTGTATTTTTTTTTTTTTTTTTTTTTTTTTCCTCGCTTGAGGTCGCATATTTTCTCCTCGCATGAGGTCGCATTGTCCCCGCCCCAAACCCGGCTCTGGTCAAGACCACATGTCCCAACACTAGAAGACCCAGTGACAAACTGTGTCACTGTAGTGATCCTCTGTGTTCTCACACAAGGGACCTAATGACACATGAATGTCACTGTACCGGTCCCTGTGTCTAGACACATGATCCCAGCCAAAAGCCGGATTGTAGGCATTGGGTTGTACAGCGTAAAATACGTTGTTTTTTTTTTTTTTTTTTTTTTTTTTTTTTTTTTTCCTCGCATGAGGTTGCATTTACCCCACCCATACCCGGCCCAGGTCAAGACCACATGCCCCAACACAAGAAGATCCAATGACAACATGTGTCATTGTAGTGATCCTCTGTGTTCTCACACTAGGTACCTCATGACATGAAAGTCACTACTGTTTCCCGTGTGTAGACACATGATCCCAGCCAAAAGCCAGATATTAGGCCGTGGGGTTGTACAGTGTAAAATACGCTGTATTTTTTTTTTTTTTTTTTTTTCCTCGCTTGAGGTCGCATATTTTTTTCCTCGCTTGAGGTCGCATATTTTTTTCCTCGCTTGAGGTCGCATTGTCCCCGCCCAAACCCGGCCCTGGTCAAGACCACATGTCCCAACACAAGAAGACCCAATGACAAACTGTGTCACTGTAGTGATCCTCTGTGTTCTCACACAAGAGACCTAATGACACATGAATGTCATTGTACCGGTCCCTGTGTCTAGACACATGATCCCGGCCAAAAGCCGGATACTTTTTTTTTTTTTTTTTCCTCGCTTGAGGTCGCATATTTTTTCCTCGCATGAGGTCGCATTATCCCCGCCCAAACCCGGCCCTGGTCAAAACCACATGTCCCAACACAAGAAGACCCAATGACAACATGTGTCACCGTTTTTTTTTTTTTTTTTTTTTTTTTTTTTTTTCCCTCGCTTGAGGTCGCATTTTTTTTCCTCGCATGAGGTCGCATTAGTACCCGCCCAAACCCGGCCCTGGTCAAGACCACATGTCCCAACACAAGAAGACCCAATGACAAACTGTGTCACCGTAGTGATCTTCTGTGTTCTCACACAAGAGACCTAATGACACATGAATGTCACTGTAACTGGTCCCTGTGTCTAGACACATGATCCCAGCCAAAAGCCGGATTCTAGGCATTGGGTTGTACAGTGTAAAATACACTGTAGGTTTCACCTTTTTTTTTTTTTTTTTTTTTTTTTTTCCTCGCTTGAGGTCGCATATTTTTTCCTCGCATGAGGTCGCATTAGTACCCGCCCAAACCCGGCCCTGGTCAAGACCACATGTCCCAACACAAGAAGACCCAATGACAAACTGTGTCACTGTAGTGATCTTCTGTGTTCTCACACAAGAGACCTAATGACACATGAATGTCACTGCACCGGTCCCTGTGTCTAGACACATGATCCCAGCCAAAAGCCAGGATACTAGGCATTGGGTTGTACAGCTTTTTTTTTTTTTTTTTTTTTTTTTTTTCCTCGCTTGAGGTCGCATATTTTTTTCCTCGCATGAGGTCGCATTATCCCCGCCCAAACCCGGCCCTGGTCAAGACCACATGTCCCAACACAAGAAGACCCAATGACAACATGTGTCACCGTAGTGATCTTCTGTGTTCTCACACAAGAGACCTAATGACACATGAATGTCACTGTATTGGTCTCTGTGTCTAGACACATGATCCCAGCCAAAAGCCGGATTCTAGGCATTGGGTTGTACAGCGTAAAATACGCTGCAGTTCTGCGACTACAACCGAGAACGGTTAGATCTGTTATCATTGAAAGTGGCAAAGGGAATAAGTATTCACATCTTTTACATGCGCATCAAACTCCATATTATTTCAAGTATTTTTATTCTAAACATATTAAACAACATTTTTTTTAACAATTTAAGAAATGTACTGATAAAAAAAGAGATTCTTTTGTGCCTTACATAAATTTGTATAGTGAATTGATCAAAAATAAATACAAAATGAAAATCTGTTATTTAGTTTAATATTTTATTAATACTTAAATTGTTCCCCTTTAAAATCAGATCGGATGCCTTCCCCTAACTTCTTAATCTCTGCCGCTTTTAAAAGTATCACAAGGTTAAGTTCTATTTTTTTTTTTCACTTATTTCCGAGATTGGACATGACGTCAAAACCTGACAAGAGGTGTGATCTCTCGGTTATAAGTCGGGGTTTATTGTGTACATTTGTATAACATTTTGACTGCTGGATTGTTATCTCTGTACTTTTCTTCAAATTTAGTGGGGGTGGGGTTGGTGGGAAGAGGGGGGGGGGGAACTTTTATTAGCCATGAAGAGGTTTATTTATGTGAAAGACTTCTAGCTGGGTGTTTGGTCGTCACGTCGTAAGTTTATTCGGGTGTTACTGCTTATTCAATCCATGTACTTTTTTTTTTCTAAACGTAATAATTTTACCTCTAAATCTATTATTGCTAGTGTGCCGACGTGTCGTTAAAAGTACTACTAGCTGAAATGAAGATCCATGTGTATTTTTCGTTCCCTCTTGTGTCTACCGATATTGTGGTCTTCCTTAGCTCCAGCTGATTTATGACTTAATCAATGACGATTTGACGTATGATGTCTAAAATAGTAATACGTAATTCTTCTATTGGATTGTTTAATGTTTGACTGTGTTGATGTATTTCATATGTCAGTGATAAACTGTCTATCTTGTTCTACGGTTTAGATTCGTTGTTGGTTTACTACTTTATTTGTCTACCCGTAGTTACATAACTGTAATATCTGTAGTCAGTTGTTGGAGTTGGGGTTTGATGTGTAGTTTCTGCTTACTTGACAGCGTATTTGTTGTCAATTTATTTATTGTCTTAGTTAAAGGTTTAAACATCATTCTCATACCACTATGACACATATTAATAATTTCACAAAACATATCTGAAAGCTTTGCAATTCTCCTCCAATCAGACCATCTGTAGTTCTGTCAGTATTACTAATCTATCCCAGTTAGATCGTCTGTAGCTCTGTCAACATTACAAATCTCTCCCAGGCATTCATATGTAGTTCTATCAACATTACAAATCTGTTCCATTTCTCATCCAATCTGTGGTTCTGTCAACAATACAAATCTGTCCCAGTTAGCTCAGCTCATCTGTAGTTCCGTCAACATTACAAATCTCTCCCAGGCATTCATCTGTAGTTCTATCAACATTACAAATCTGTTCCAGTTCTCATCCAATCTGTGGTTCCGACAACATTACAAATCTGTCCCAGTTAGCTCAGCTCATCTGTAGTTCTGTCAACATAACAAATCTGTCCCAGTTAGCTCAGCTCATCTGTAGTTCTGTCAACAATACAAATCTGTTCCAGTTAGCTCAGATCATCTGTAGTTCTGTTAAGATTGTGACGAATCAGTTGTGCACTTTTATAACTTTCATCCTCTCCGCCAGTATCACTTCGTTTCTTCATTTTCCTCACCGATCGTCCTATGGTTTGACATATTTTATGCACCTACATTCAGCTCTAGCCGCTCGCAGACTTGTGTACGTTTCGCCCTGTGAATCGTCGTAAGCTAATTAGGCAGGTCAGCTAATAATTTATCACCTCATTTCTCGAGCTACCTTTAATAAAGTCGATCTTTATTGACACAAGGTGGTAGCGCAGGATCGATGAAAAGAAAGTCATATTGTCTGTCTGAGAAATGCGTCTTAGGGATTTACGCAAACACAGGTGATAAGACGTAATCGTTTCCGCTGGGCTATCTTTGTATCAATATTACCGATAATCTGTTTGGGGAGACAATATTTTGGGAAAGTATCTAGACGGGAGATAAGTTCACATATTTGTTTGTGAGTTTGCATAAAGATGCAATGCGAAGTATTACTGCCTTATTAGAAAGATGTCACGCGTTGGAATTTTAAAATTTGATATTTCAAAACACGCAGCAGATATTATGGTTTAACACCCCGACCCATTAATTCTAAAGAGTTTACTATTGGCTTAATGTGAGAACCGGAATAGACGTTAAATTTCATTGGCAAATTTATCGGAAGGACACTTAAAGGACCAGGACAGAGTATTTGTGCAACTTTGAATCTTAGAAGTAAACCCGCATTTTTAAATACAAAGACTGGAGACCTAAGGA
Source organism: Oreohelix idahoensis (assembly GCA_024509875.1). Classification (NCBI taxonomy): domain Eukaryota; kingdom Metazoa; phylum Mollusca; class Gastropoda; order Stylommatophora; family Oreohelicidae; genus Oreohelix; species Oreohelix idahoensis. The sequence goes on from JAMPIV010022026.1 coordinate 27,372, forward strand.
ATCAAATCACCCGGCATAAGAGGAATACTAAAATTTCCCAGACCAAGTGATTCGTAAGCATCAACATGCTGTGTCCATTCTAACTGTGCCAGGAGATTGTGTTCCCAAAAATTACTTTGGGGTAAGTGTAAACATTTATTTTACCATGTGAATTTGACATGTTTTCCTTGCTAAGTAGTGTTACGACTGGAATTCTTTGGGATGTGTGGCCATATTTATATTAAAGAGTTCATCGTGCTATGTTATCGAATGCACTAGGGTTTGGTCATGCAGGACACGAAACTGGCAGAATAACTCAAGTCGCTGGGTAGTAGGTCCACAATACACATGTAGTACATATTTATTAGGTTTTCTTCACAATACAATAGCAATGGAGAATCTTCAAGATCTGTCTCCTCATAAATATGGTCAGTCCATAAGGCAATAAGAATGCATGTTGAAATAATACATATATTCGTCTTCTCTATTTAGTTCTGGCCGTTTTGATTAAGAGGTGTGTGTGTCATTCACGGACAATCAAATAAAGCGAACCAGTGATAAGTTAGAACTGCCACCAAATGATAAGGCACAAATCTGGCCTCCAAATGATAATGTAGAGAGACATGCCAGCTCTACCGACACCAGGTATATATATAGTTGAAAATGATGTAGGGTGTCTTATCTGGTTTTTTTGTTGTTCTTGCTGTGTTTATATTAGTGAGGTAGTTCAGAGTTACAGCATATGACGTATGACATGTGAAGTCATAAAAAAGGGTGAACTGCTTTGACGTTTCATCATTTATTTGGACGCCACAAATGACAGGTACGTTACATGAGTCATGGACATCAACAGTTCAATATATAATTCAGCATACTAAAGTTTTGGCATGGATCTGCATACATTCTCCAAGTTGATACAGATAATCCTAGCTGACGATAACCTCAGCTTCATCTTATAAATATTCATAATTATCCATACTCCTCTCTCATACTGGAAGATTGGATGTACAATTTATATTCATTACTGTTCACACGAGAATGGCATACATGGAGTACAGGTCAAACTGACCTTTACAACATTCCTAAGTCTAACCCCCGACAAAAGGTGCAATCGCTGATATAGCGATGTTTATAGGACGTAGAACTGTTCCTTGGGCTTAGTATATCCCGTGTACATATAACTCGCAGGTATGAAGATACCTGGGGTGTGACTTCTAGTCGAAGGACCTCGATTACTGTAATGCATAAGTGAGAAGGAATCGACCATTGTCAAACATAAAGTTAGATTACAGATTTTGATACGTAAATGAGGTATTACCTTGTTTCGAAATCAACACCACAAAAACACACGCCTCCTGACGTTTTGAATAAACGAGGGAAGGACCTTGTAAGCTAACTAACTCACAATAAGGCTCCTAAATCCCTAACAAGAATCACAGAGACGCAGAAGCGTCCTACCTACTTCACAACTTTCTATCAACTCCCATACAAGTTAATTACACAATGTCTTTTGAAAAATGATTATACAATGTCTTTAGAAAAAATATCTGTGCGTAACAACCAGAAAGGAGAATTTGTGTTTCTTCTTGTATAAATTACTTCTCTTCTAGCTTGGACGAATGAAACATATGAAAAGCCCAGAATATTAGTTGTTAGACTAATTTAGCGCAAACGCGTTACGTCATTGACAACCGGACAATCAATCAATCAGTCAGTAACCTTTAGCTCCCCAAGGAGCATAGGTCTTTAACAAACACATGCCAAGTCTTCCTGTCTTGTGCCATCCGCTCAAGTTCTTTCCATGTTTTTCTCATCATTTTCACCTCTGTATCTAGTTCTCTTCTCCATGTGTTTTTTGGTCTACCTCTACCTCTCTTTCCCTGTGGATTCCAGAACAAGGACTGCCCTGTAATGCTATCAACAAGTTTCCTCAATTGACAACCGATGACGTATAAAAAATATATTGTATACAAATACACAAATACAAGTTAAAGATCGTGCAAAACATGTTTTTACCACAAATAGACATATCTCCTTAAACAACAATGGATATATGCCGGCGTGTGGCAATATACCATAACTTATTAATTTTATTCCTTAACAAAATATCCCGTTTATTTTTAAAAAACTCAAAATCAAACAATTAGTGAACCGGAAAATCGGCCAGAATTGATCAAATAAAAGTGCCAGTAGTCAAAAGATTGAAAACCTTAGTCACAGTCTGTTTGCATATGCGTACTAATTTAAGTAATGATGCAAGACAGAAATATGTCAGTCATAAGTCATCATTCAAGGAAAAAAAAAGGAAAGTCAAATGCATTAATTCTATAAATCATGAAAATACAAGAGAAAGAAACAAAAAATTAATGAATACATTAATTTTGCTTAAATAAAATGACACAATGAAAAAGGGAACTAACTAATATTTGAAAATGCATGAATAAATAAATTTAGAGGTTATCTCCCTAAAAGAAAGCATTTTACTAAATCTAATGATGAGGAAAGGAAATTTAAAAAAAAAAAATGAGAAGTCATATATGAAAATATTAAATCATAATGGATTTAAATTAAAAAGGTTAATGCTTTAATGTCAAATTGATGGGATCACTTTCCCGAATATATCTAATAGCCATTGAATGCGAAGATAAATGTTAAAAAAGTCATCTCATTTGAATAAACTTCTGTATCTCTGGCGAAGAATACAATGTCCCACAAAATATTTTGTGCATGCGTAGGATCACAGTTACAAATGTGAATATTGTCATTAGGAACAGCAAGTTAATTTCAATAGTACCAAGTACACAAGCTCCTCCAGAACTCTTGAGATGTTCGTAAAATGTTAATGTGAGAGATCATTCTGAGAGAACTGAGCAACCAATGTTCAACCAATGCCGTCAGATAGACTGCTGATGGATCGTCACGCAAAATTATCGTACGTGTGACGGAAGTAAATTCAAACGACAGCGTAAGTTTATGAAGTCAGTCCATGATTATCGAATGTTCGACAGGTGCTGACAGATAGGCTGCTGGTGGATAGTTATAAACATGTTCATAAGTGTGCCGAAACAAGTTGAAGCGACAGCGTAAGTTCATGAAATCATATAACGGTTGGCAACTGTTCATTCGGTGCTGTCAGATAGGCTGCTGGTGGATAGTCATACACATTTCATGTGTGTGCCGTAGGAAAGTCAAATGCAGCGTTAGTTCACCATATCAGGTTCTGATTGAGGACATCATGATAGGACGTCGGCTACTACATTTGAAGAACCTGGGATTGCCTGAATCTCGTATTGGAATGCCTGAAGTAGAATAGCAAAGCGGTCCAATTTTGGATTCTTGTGATTCGATTTTTTAAGAAAAGCAAATGCTTTCTGAAAGGACTGAATGATGAATGGGGAACCTAGAAAATAGCGTTCCAGTTTTTGTATGGCCCAGATTATCGCCAAAAGCTCACGCTCTATAACTGGATATTTCATCTCTGTGTCCGAAAGTTTGCGTGATACACACACACACACACACACACACACACACACACATATATATATATATATATATATATATATATATATATATATATATATATATATATATATATATATATATATATATATATTTAGATAGAGAGAGAGAGAGAGAGAGAGAGAGAGAGAAAGAGAGAGAGAGGTTGCTAACATCGGAACGCCTCCCAACCGCCCGCCAAGACATAGAACCATCAAACATGTAAAAGAAATGCAAAAAAGGCTTACAACAAACGTGCAAAGATCAACACAAACAAAACAAGGTCACTTATCTGAAAAACTGCGTTGCGGCAGATGCTCGTCCGTGGAAGGCTTCAGAGTTGCATGCAGAACATGGTGTAGCGAAGAAACATTAAAAAAGCATCCGTCATAGCAGATAATGGAGACGAAGTTCAAATTATGTTGATAGAAGACTTGCAAAACATCGTGAAATGGATTTGAAATAATAACTTGAAGCAGGAACAATGGCGAATATTGACGACTGCAAAAGCCGGCAAATATGCGCAGTGCTGGTACTGGGTATGTAAATGAGTCCAACGGTGCAGACTTGGATACAATGACGATTTTGTTTCAACTGTCCTGCAGCTCGATCCGAACCATACTGATCGCCAATTTATATGTTTTTTACGACTGGAATCTTTTGGGATGTGTAGACATATTTATATTAAAGAGTTCATCGTGCTATGTTATCGAATGCGCTAGGGTTTGGTCATGAAGGACATGAAACTGGCAGAATAACTCAAGTCGCCGAGTAGTAGGTCCACAATACACATGTAGTACATATGTATTATATATGTAGACTATCGAATTCTTGCATCAGTCCTTTAAAACTAGCATCTGTGCAAAGATAATAAGGTAAGTTTATATCTGGTAACCTCAATGTAGGAGGATTAGAAAAAAATACGCTTTAATATAATCTAACGCGGCATGGAACTCTCGTGAACAGTGCACGTGATTGGGTAAGCTCTTTTTCAACAGAAAGGAAAGGTCAGTAGTGGCAGCAGAAAGATTAGCAACAAATCTACTGTAAAATTGAACTAGACCTAAGAGACTATGAATTTGTTTCTTCGAAGTAGGAGTGTATAAGTTCAGAATTTTAGAGACATTTTGTGGGACGGTCTGAAGACAACTGTGCCCAACCTTGTAACCTAAAAATAAAATCTCTTCAAAAGCAATCTTAATGTTGGTAGGTCGAGCAGTCAAGTGATGAAAACGAAGAGTGTCCAATAAAGAACGCAGACCTACGAAGTGCTCTCCCCAAGTTGAGCTGAACCGACATATGTCATCTATATAAGTTACGATGTCAGATCCGTGCGAGAGAATTGTGCGCATCATTCTAACGAATGTGGCAGGGGCGTTTATAAGCCCGAAAGGCATGACATTCCACTGGTATAAATCCCGTGGGATAGAAAAAGCAAATAGCGGCTCGGCCCTATCAGTTAATGGAACGTTCCAGTAACCTTTGGTAAGATCAATTTTCGTAACAAAACACAGCCTAGCAAGGCGAGATAACAGATCTTTAAGCAAGGTTAGGGGTTTAGCATAGACTATTATAGGGATATTGAGGTTACGATTAGCAAAATATATTCCCATGTTGTAGTCTTTTTTTCTAACAATGACTATGGGTTATGTATACACAATCCCACGCCGGAGGTTTACGACATATTCAAATGATGACTGATCATGCTAAGTCATCTTCTTTCTTCTTTGATCCGTAGCCGCCGACCGTCAATGCAGTCAGTGGCCATCATGCCTAGTGGCATCGTGTAGGGCAACAACAAATTGATTCCACTTTGCTCGTTCGGTGGCCAACCTTCACACAGTGCCCCAACTCTGGTTCATTCTTTGCATCTCAGCCTCCACAGTCCTCCGTCAAGTTGTTTTTGGCCGGCCTCTTTCGTTTTCCTTCAGGGGTCCAAAGCATAGCTGTTATTGTGATGGCATCTGGGTCTCTTCTCAGGACATGGCCAACCCATCTCCAGCGTCTGTCATATATGATGGTGTGCATGTCCTCTTGCTTGCTCCGAGTAAGGAGATCTTGTTTAGGCTAAAAAGGCTGTTCTTGCTTTGTTCATTCTGTTGTTGATGTCTTTGTTTGCCCCGCCGTCTGGTGTTACTATGCATTCTAGTTATAAGAAGGTGTATGTCTGTACCAGTTACTGATTCCTTCCTGATAAGGGCTCATGGTTGCTCACATTGAGCTTCTTTAAATTGATGTTCAAGCCCACCTGCTGGCTAAACCTATTAAGTCTATCCATTTTTTCCTGGATGTGTTGATGTGAATGTGCTAGTAGTGCAATGTCATCTGCATATTCCAGTGCTTCCAATGTAGAAAATGTAGTCCATCTTATACCTCTTTCTACTGCTTTCTGTTGTCTGGCGCATCACCAAGTTTATGACTTAAAAATAGAGTGGTTACAAAGGGGCTTCCCTGTCGTACTCCTGTCTTCACCTCAAAGGTTAGGTTGTTCTGCCCAACACAACATGTAAAGGTGGCATAGACGCTTTTTATGATTGACACTATGCAGTTTGGAATTCCATAAACCCTCAGTATTTTCCATAAACTGTCCCTATGTTTACTGTCAAAAACCTTTTCAAAATCAACGACATCTGTCTTTGTCATTCTGAGCACTGCTCTATAATGTTTCTGAGAGTAAATATATGATGCTGAGTCATCACAGATTATGAAATAAATTGCATAGCCATGTCCTTGGTGGAATGATCCATCAATGCGAATTATTACCGTCATTAGCAAAAACCATGGCACTTAAAGCAAAAATGAACAAAATAACCAGTAACATCCTGTGATGAAATTGTGGGTAGTTAGTAGATACCAATTTACTAATTATACGGTCACATGTCATGAGTACTGAGAGTAGCATCCCAGTGATCATAGGCCATGAGTATATGAAATAGATGTTAGGCATAGTTTGGTTTGTGACAGATGTGCACCGGTATATAGGTACATCATTGGACTTTGGTACATCATTGTCATACCGTGTGATTCCTTCTGTTAAATTGGACTTAAAGTCCTCAATGTCAGGAAAACCAGACATCATATCTTTGTAATTATCATCATGAGGAGTGATCTCGTCACTTTTACAAATTGTACAGAGATCAAAACCAGAATAACTAGTGTTACAAGTATAATATTAACTGGCACGTAACTGAGCACTAGTAATGACGGCGAGCGCAGTTAACTTGTATCGCCGTTCCCACTGTTCTTTTTCTTCAGGTGAGTAATCTTTGATACCGTGGATACGGCCAAGTATCAAATCAGCAATAGGATTCTTTAACAGACATAGCCTAACTCTGCCTGAAAAAATGGTATATGAATGTTAACAATGGCCGTGGAATACATTACAATTGTTCCACCAAAAGTAATACTTTTAACAAAACCACCCGTTGCACAAGAGGGATGTATAAGAGACTTCATGACTTCTACAGTTGTACAATCAGAATCACGGAGTACCGTCACCTGTCTATTGTTCAACAACCGTCTGTGAAGCTGAAGTGGGCCTGTACCATCATGGGCGGATAATGCCGTAACTGCAGGCAATGGGGGAACACACTTAACAGTGAAGTAGTATTGGGTAGAAAAAGAGTTAAACAATCGGGACAATGTGAAGCAACCTCAATATCAAAGGCAAAACAAGCAGCTGATTGATTAATAACAGTATTATCCTGATTATTCACGGGTGCATCACCAGTATGTGCAGAATTTGCATGGTAATTCAAATGTGCAACATCACGAGAGCGTGATTGCTGTCTCTGGCGATTAAAAGAACTACTTTGATTTCTGTAGTTTTGGGATACATGCCTAGGTGAATAATTATAATTGTTTGATCCATAGTTATTCCAATTCCTGTTAATAGGAATAACATTGTCCTGTATTCTCCAACTTGAGTTTTGTTGTTGGTAATTGCTTATATTCTGAGGTGATTAGTTTCAGTATTGTTGTCTACCTCTGTCAGAACCTCCATTATTGTACCTCCCCGGCACACAATTCCTATCAAGGCTATGAGATTTCAGTCTGAAATTTGTGTTTTTCCAGGCTATGGCTAAAGCAGCAGATAAAGCGTCCTTAATTACATTATTACTGACACAAGTACCTGGTTGTGCAGTGAAGAACTGTCTTCTAATTTCCTCCAGTGAAGACAGGCTATATGGTTTCCGTTCATGTAAGAATGACCAAAATGGTTTACTCACAGAGGATAAAACGTTATCACTCAATAACAAATCCATGAGGCCATCACAGGTTGTGTCAATACCTGTCAGTTGAACCCATCTGTTAAAAGTCAAGCGAATAGCTGAAATGAAATCCGAGAAGTCGTTCCCAGTCTCAGGAGTCATAGTTTTGAAACGCATACGATAACCCTCTGCATCTAGCTGGTAACGTTTCAATAATAGAGCCCAAGCAGCTTCATAATTATTTTTGATTGGCTCGTCCATTGTACAGAGAGCAGTCAATGGTTCTCCATTCAGGAATTCCATTAGTCTGGCTCACCAATGAGATTTGTCCAGTTTATGAGCTTCACATACTCTTTCAAAACAACTTAGGAGGCACGAAATGTCATTAAAACTAGTCTTAAAAATTGGCAAGCGAAATTTACTAGACCCAGTATTTTGCCTCTTTGAAGGAACCATAAACCTCTGAATCATCATTTTATTTACCCTGAATTGTTAGTTTTAATTCTTTTAGATGAAGAAGCAGCGTTTCTTTTTCATGAGCTAATTTTGCTCTGCTCTCCTCTATATCCCTTTCATGTGTTAATTGCATTTTATTCTCCTCCAGCTCAGTAATACACATATTTTCATCTAATTCTGTATTCTTTACCTCCAATTCATTAAGACGCCTCGTTTTCTCTAATACAACAATACGCCTCTTTTCAGCTTTCTGTTCCTCCAATTCCCTTTGATGTGCTAAATATCTCTCTTCCGATTCTCTAATTTGCCCCTCCTTCTGTTATGCTTTGGCAAACTTAGTCAAGGCAAAGTCATTTAAAGATTCACCTACTAATCCAAATGCTTTGCCCTGTTTGACAAAGCAATCTAAAGTAGCCATGTTAATTGATAATGTGACTTACTTAGTCAATACGTAAAACAATGGCTTGTTGCTTTACAATATGATAAAAGCAAAGAAGGTAGGAATACTATTAAGCAATAATAACAAAGTAAATCATGTAGCAACAACATGTGAAGTAAAAGAATGCAAGAAAAAATATATATTAATAAGATAGTCTACGGATATAGACAAACAGTTAAACACTAGCAGCAAGGGAAAAAATACTAATGGGAAAATTGAAGGTAAAACATAAAATGGAACAATCTTACAGCCAAGAAACGACAACACAGGACCCGGACCTTGTGTAAACATGAATATTGTATTAACCAAGCGACAGGAAAATGAGGTAATAGAACGAAAAAAACAATCTTAAAACCAAGAAAAATAGCAATTTACAAGCCTTTAAAATAAATAGACGTAACGTCACATCTAAACAATCACTATTACAGGAACCAAGCAGTGAACAGAAATCGTCTTCGAGGTTCCTCGATCCGGAAAATTTCACGGGCTGAAGACTATATATCTACATAAACATCCGTTGTGAGTTGTGCGGACATGTGGTTGCTAACATCGAAACGCCTCCCAACCACCCGCCAAGACAAAGAACCATCAAACATGTAAACAAAATGGAAAAAAGGCTTACAACACACAGGCACAGATCAACACATACAAAACAAGGCCACTTATCTGAAAAACTGCGGTCCCACAGATGCTTGTCCGTGGCATTCTTCAAAGTTGCATGCAGAACATAGTGTAGCGAAGAAACATTTAAAAAAAACATCCGTCGTAGCAGATAATGGAGACAAAGTTCATATTATGTTGATAGAAGACTTGCAAAACATCGTGAAGGGGATTTGAAATAGTAACTTGGAACTTGAACAATGGCGAATATTGACGACTGCAAAAGCCGGCAGATAAGCGCAGTGCTGGTACTGAGTATGGAAATGAGTCCAACGGTGCAGACTTGGAAAAAATGACGATTTTGTTTCAAATGTCCTGCAGCTCGATTCGAAACGTACTGGTCGCCAATTTATATGTTTTTACGACTAGAATCCTTTGGGATGTGTTGACATATTTATATTATAGAGTTCAAGTTGCTATATTATCGAATGCACTAGGGTTTTGTCATGCAGGACACGAAACTGGCAGAATAACTCAAGTCGCCAGGTAGTAGGTCCACAATACACACGTAGTACATATTTATTAAGTCTTCTTCACGATACAATAGCAATGGAGAATCTCCACGATCTGTCTCCTCATAAATATGGACAGTCCATAAGGCATTAAGAATGCATGTTGAAATAATACATATATTCGTCTTCTCTATTCAGTTCTGGCAGTTCTGACTAAGACATGCGTGTCATTCACGGACACCCAAGTAATGCGAACAAGAAACGTGAATTTATCTTTCTTCTTGAATAAATTACTTCTCTGTAAGGTGCTGATCTTCTTATAAGTTCAGGACTATCTTAACGATCGTTGAAACAAGTGGCGGCCTTCAAAAATATAATGATGTTACGTAAAGATACTTAATTCCTCCACAATTTAGAAATCTCGAAAATACCTCTTGCTTGAACGAATGAAACATATGAAAGGCCCAGAATATTAGCCGTTAGAATAAATTCGTGCAAACGCGTTACGTCATTGATAACCGGCGAGGAATACTAATATATAGCGTTCAATACAAGTTAAAGATCGTGCAAAACATGTTTTTACCACAGATAAAGATGTCTCCACAAATAACAATGGATATATGCCTGCGTGTGGCAATATACCAAAACTTATTACTTTTATTCTTTAACAAGTGGTTGGCAACTTCAACATATGCAAATAGTATATTAATAAACCACTGCAGCAAGCGCTGGTGTTTGTTTCATGCTAATTCGATCAGAAACGAGAAAGCAGCAGTGATGAACGACGATTACGTAACATGTGCCAAAAGTGTAAAATATCGTCGTTTTGTGAGATATATGTAACTCGTTATATGTAATTCAGGCAAATCATTGCAGTCACGCTGGCCAAGCTCATTTTTTCCCAGTTAATTAACCTGAATTATTACGGTAGATTCTAATCATATTGAGGACATAATCAAAGAGTTATACTGTGTACACTCAGGGAGAGTAATTATTCAGAGAGGCTAACATTGGTTGGTGAACAGCCAGACAATGCACCTGATAATTTACAGCCTACAAATGTACTTTGCAGAGTTATTTGTTCTTTTTATTTTGTCTAAAGTTCGTGGAACGAAGCTATCAGACTGTACATGTTACGAAGCTGCAAGTCCGAAGTTCCTTCGCCACTAGCTGTGAGTTAAAAGCAGGCAATCAACACTAATCGCCTGCACTGAACGAGTTGAGTGGAGAAGAGTCCGCATCACAGAAGAACGGACGAAATCACGGCTGCAGTTTTTATAAAATCCTCAACCCAAGTCTCAGTGAAGATAATTTAATTACGTCTAAAATTAACCATCATTCCATCGCTATCTTAATCTGTCAAGACTAATTGATTATTTGTTATGTTACATGTTAGTTTAAAACAAAACAATCGTAGTTGATTCAGTTTTTATCGGTATGAAAGAAAACGTATGAGCAAGACATTTTAATATATATATATATATACATCCAGACATATATCTGCATCTATAGAGCAAATACTTATAAAATAATTTTGCTGGATTTACACCAGCTGGGGAATTGAACGGGCAAAGGATCAGATATATGTTAATAGTGAGTGCTCTACCCTATGCAGCATTGTTCTTGTCTTCTAAAAACATCATGTGAAAATGACCTTGAGATAGAAGCGTCATTATCCTTCTAACTACAACTCTGCCAAGAGTAATCTCGTGCGAAGGTAGACACATTTGAAGACTCATATTTGATACCCTTGAGCGTTGACCGCTGGTGGACCACTACTGCAGAGCTAAGGGGAGGCAATCTGTGACAAACATTACACATCTGTTATTGTTATTGTTAATCAGAATCGACTTCACTGCACTCCGGGCAAATACATAGGTGCTCAGTCTCCCTCAGCAAATGTCGAAGTGTAAGAATGTTAATTGTACCTGTAGCACGCTGGTTGTACATACGACGGATGCATCCTCTCTTACGACCATATGTCCTAGTCCCACGTTTGATGCCAGACTCGAACAGCCTCAGCCTTCTTGATTCATCCATTGCAGTGTCATTATCCAGCAGGTGATCATTAATAGCCCTTAGTATCTCTCCATTGTTTATGTCCTGTGTTCCCACCATGGGTTCTCTCGAGGCCAGACTGCCAGCTCTCTCTTTGCCACGTACCCCTGCATGACCAGAATAGTATATCCACACCTGTTCTTCAGAACTTGAGGCTTCTATTGATGTTTTCCATTCTTACCACAGCCATCCATTCTGAACTTTTAGAAGCATGGCTTGAGAGTCTGACAATATAATTGTCCCGGTTGATGGAGTTTAAGACAGCCACCTAAGTACTGCAGTAACTGCCTCTACCTTCATTCTCATGCTGGAGGTTGTTGTCATGTAGGCTCCACTCTACATCAACAAATACACTGTCATGTAAACATATACTACACATCAAGCCCCAACTCATTCCCCTGACTACAGAGATTACATTTATATAACTAAGTACAGCAACAAATACACTGTTAAGTAAACAGATGCTTCACATCAAGCCCCACCTCCGACAACTGACTGCAGAGATTACAGTTATATAACTAGGCACAACAACAAATACACTGTCAAGTAAACAGATACTACACATCAAACCATAACTCCAACACCTGACTACAAAGATTACAGTTATATAACTAGGTACAGCAACAAATGCACTGTCAAGTAAACAGATACTACATATCAAGCTCCAACTCTAACAATTGACTACAGAGATTTGCTAAGGCAGATTATAATGTATTTTACATGTTGACCACATTTAGTTTTGTTAGCAGATTAATCTACGCGGTAACAATTCTATCTGGGGACAACATGATGTATTTTGCACCATTTTAAATTATAAGTGAACGCGATGTAAGGTTTACGTCACTAGGGGATTATGACGTAGTATCTTCTGCAGTAATTTATGCAGACCGTTAATCGAGGACTTCTGTTGTATGAATCCGTCAGAGTAAGACGTTGATGCTTTCGCTCCCAAGTTTATGAAGTTTTAACAGTTCTCCTACGTAGCTTAAGAAATTGAGAAGGACGCCACTAATATCCAAGAAGATGTCGAATTAAGTATGCAAGTTCAATGATTTTTTATGCAGAGGAATTTTCGGGAGTAATCAATCTCAATCTCCATATTCTGTTTGTCACTACTTGGGTGTTAACCGTTATCGGCACCTCTAGTAAATAGGCCAGGTATGAGACGATGTATCACGGACTGTAGGAGATTCTATGTATGCATTGTTTCATGAACATTATTCTATGCTTCGTAAATAAACATGCTGTATCTGTGGACCCTTACTACAAGTTGTTGGTGGTCGATTTATGAGGAATTGTTCTTGCACAAGCCCATGACATTCAATACATCTCATCAGCACGATGCACATTACAGAGGTCAGACATGAAGTAATAATCTTCTTCAATCACTCAATCTCCAATATAACAAAACCATCCGTAACAAGATTACAGTTATATAACTAGGTACAACAATAAATACACTGTCAAGTAAACAGATACTTCACATCTAGCCAGAACTCTAACACCTCACTACAGAGATTACAGTTATATGACTAGGTACAGCAACAAATACACTTTCACGTAAATAGATACTAAACATCAAGCCCCAACTCCGACAACTGAATACAGAGATTACAGTTATATAACTAGGTACATCAACAAATACACTGTCAAGTAATCATATACTACACATATAGCCACAACTCTAACACCTGACTGCATAGATTACAGTTATATAACTAGGTACAGCAACAAATACACTGTCAAGTAAACATATACTACACATCAAGTCCCAACTCTAACAACTGACCAAATAGATTACAGTTATATAACCACGAGTAGAAATATAAAGCAGACAATCCGTCAACAACGCGCAAAAACCGTAGAAAAAAAAGAGACAGTTTATCACTGACATATGAAAAAAAAACACACAGTGAAACAATATTTTGAAACAAGAAATAAGACACACTGAAACTATAAATAACTAACCGGAATTTCAGAGCCCACATGTCGTCCATTACTTAAAAGAAAGTGTTATTAACACACGTGATACTTTTTTTGTTGTTGTGAAAGTTGCTCTAGACAAGAAGAGAAGAATAAATCAAACAAATAAATACAGGACTTATGACAATGGTTATAACGAACACAACAACAAATGAGAATACCACTACAAAAATAATTATTATTTTCGTGACTACCACGGTCACACAAGAGAAACTAATAGCATGGGATCCAGATCTCCAGGAATACCCAGAGTTGGCTGGGGGGACAACATTAGATAATCCCTGAGGGACCGAAGACTGGACTGGAACCAGGCCAAAAGAAACACAGCTCACAGTATAACATATCTGAGAAGGCTAGACATCATATCTCACTACCCAGGGGATCGGGGAGGAGTATATCATTATTGTACCCACTGGTTCTGACAAAATTCCATCCAAAATATTTCCTGTACTGGGTTTGAACCCGGTACCTTTAGAATTAGAGGCGGGCGTCACATCTCACATCTACTGCGGCCCCCAGGGTAGAAGAGGACCGACCAAGTAAGAAAAAGTCTTTAAAAGATTGTTGTAGTGCGCTATTTGGCGGCAATAACACATTTTGTTGTGCTCATCTGCGACTAAAGAAAAAGTAAATGCAGGGAGAGTATCATTGAAAGTGACAGAGGATATAAGTATTCACTACTTTAACATGTGCATCAAACTCCTTATTATTTAAAGTATTTTTATTCTAAACATGGGAAACTAAACACGTTTTAACCATTTAAAAAAGTACTGATCAAAATAATATAATATTTTATACCTTACATAATTTTGTAAAATGAATTTACAATATTAAATAAATAATGAACCTCTGTTTTAAAGTTTGATATTTTTTTAATAGTTGAATTGTTCCCCTTTGGAAGTAAATAGAATGTATTCCCCTAACTTATTTTCTCTCTGCTGTTTAAAGTATCACGTGGTTAAGTTTTATTTGTTTGTTTCACTTTCGTCTAAGATTCAACTTCTCGTCAAAACCTGACAAGAGGTGTGATCTCTTGGTCATAAGTGGGCTATTTTTGACCGCTGGACTGTTATCTCTGTCCTTTTCTTTTCTTTTTAAATTAAGGGGAAAGGGGGGGGGGGCGGGGGAGACTTTTATTAGCCAGGAAAAGGTCTATTTCTGTGAACGACCACTAGCTGGCGGTCTGGCCGTCACGTTGCAGGTTTATTCGAGTGTTGCTGCTTACTCAGTTCATATAATTATTTATTTATATATTCTAAGTGTAAAGATTTTACCTCTATATCTATTATTGCTAGTGTGCCGACGTGTCGTTAAAAGTACTACTACCTGAAATGAAGAGCCATGTGTGTTTTTTTGTTTCCTCTTGTGTCTACCGATAGAATGGTCTTCCTTAGCTCCAGCTGATTTATGATTTTGTCAATGATCATTTGACGTATGGTGTCTAAAATTGCAATAAGTAATTCTTTCTTTGGATTGTTTATTGTTTGACTGTGTTGTTTTATTTGATATGTCAGTGATAAATTGTCTCTCTTGTTCTACGGTTTTTGTTGGTGGAGTGTCTGTTTTATTTTTCTACCAGTATTTATATAACTGTAATCCCTGTAGACAGACGTCAGAGTTGGGGTTTGATGTGTAGTTTCTGCTTACTTGACAGCGTGTTTGTTGTCAATCTATTTATTGTCTTAGTTAAACGTTTCAACAATCATTCTCATACCACTATGACACATATTAATAATTTCATAAAACAAATGTGATAGCTTTGCAGTTCTGCTCCAGTCAGATCATAAGTAGATTAGTATTACTAATCTATTGCAGTTGGATCGTCTGTAGCTCTGTCAACTTACAACTATGTTATAGGCAATTCTCAGTAGTTCTATCAACATTACATATCTTTCTCAGTTATCTCAGCCCATCTGTAGTTCTGTTAACAATACAAATCTGTTCCAGACAGATCATCTGTAGTTCTGTCAACGTTACAAATCTGTCCCAATTATCACAGCCCATCTGTAGTTCTGTAAACAATACAAATCTGTTCCAGGCAGATCATACGTAGTTCTGTCAACATTACAAATCTGTCCCAGTTATCTCAGCCCATCTGTAGTTCTGTGAACAATACAAATCTTTTCCAGGCAGATCATCTGTAGTTCTGTTAACATTACAAATCAGTACCAGTTATCTCACCCCATCTGTAGTTCTGTAAACAATACAAATCTGTTCCAGGCAGATCATCTGTAGTTCTGTCAACATTTCAAATCTGTCCCAGTTATCTCACCCCATCTGTAGTTCTGTAAACAATACAAATCTGTCCCAGGCAGATCAACTGTAGTTCTGTCAACATTACAAATCTGTCCCAGTTATCTTACCCCATCTGTAGTTCTATAAACAATACAAATCTGTTCCAGGCAGATCATATGTAATTCTGTCAACATTACAAATCTGTCCCAGTTATCTCACCCCATCTGTAGTTCTGTAAAAAATACAAATCTGTTCCAGGCAGATCATTGATAGGTACGTTACATGAGTCATGGACATTAACAGTTCAATATATAATTCAGCATACTAAAGTTTCTGCATGGATCTGCATACATTCTCCAAGTTGATACAGATAATCCTAGCTGACGATAACCTCAGCTTCATCTTATAAATATCCATAATTATCCATACTCCTCTCTGGTACTGGAAGGGTGGATGTACAATATAAATCCATTACTGTTCACATGAGAATGTCATACATGGAGTACAGGTCAAACTGACCTTTACAACATTTCTAAGTCTAACCCTCGACAAAAAGGTGCAATCGCTGATATAGCGATGGTTATAGGACGTAGAACTGTTCCTTGGGCTTAGTATATCCCGTGTACATATAACTCGCAGGTATGAAGATACCTGGGGTGTGACTTCTAGTCGACGGACCTCGATTACTGTAATGCATAAGTGAGCAGGAATCGACCATCGTCAAACATAAAGTTAGATTACAGATTTTGATACGTAAATGAGGTATTACCTTGTTTCGAAATCCACACCACAAAAACACACACCTCCTGGCGTTTTTGAATAATCGAGGGAAGGACCTTGTAAGCTAACTATTTCACAATAAGGCTCCTAAATCCCTAACAAGAATCACAGAGACGCAGAAGCGTCCTACCTGCTTCACAACTTTCTATCCACTCACAGACAAGAAAGCTTCCCAGACACACTTGACGTCCGGACATGCGCAGAATGCATACAACTGAGCAAGAATCAAACGGGACGATATAAGGAATATTCCAGATCAAGATTTGTAATAAAATCGAGCCTTATATGGACCGAAATCAAGACCTCAACACTAGTTTCAATCATACCAAGACACAGTTGACCGATACTACCATATAAGGAGAATGGTCACACATCGTTAAAAAAATATGGACCGACGTGTCCCGTCACAAGGGAAGGTAACCGTCATTGCAAACTGTAATCACAGTTAAACAAGAGTTATCTAGCTTAGACTGTGCGACAAATCAAAGTGTACAATTCAGACAAGGTAATTACACAATGTCTTTTGAAAAAATTATACAATGTCTTTAGAAAATATATCTGTGCGTAGCAGGTTACCGCATCCCCCGGGAAAAAAATGAAACTTTTTTTTTTAAATCCTAGAGCCAGAAAAAACAGGCTCCTAACGCACGTATGATGCGCGGATATAATGCCTAATATGAGGCTAGCTCGACGCATGGAGCGAAACTGAGATTATATCTCAGATCCTTAGAGAAAAATATTTCCCTAAGTGTACGCGTATATTCCAGGGAGGTGCCACCAACATACGCCATAGTGATGGCAACATCATAATGCAAGCCAAATCATACTCATATAAATCTATGAAATTAAATATATTATCATAGTATTACACAATGAAGTGTTGTGCAAACAGCGGTGTCATATAATAATATACCGCATCACACAATTACACATATTCAAACAAAAAGTACATTATTTAATGCATTATTAAACATTACTAATACATCATCTGTTCCTCGGAGACAATGATATAATCGTTACTAGAAGATGTGGACATAATCCGCTCCAACCTAGGATAGGACTTGATATACTTCATGGCTCCACAATGTACATAATCTGCGAAAATATCAATAACACAAATCTTTAAGACACATGTTAACTCTCTTAATACATTCATCAAAATACAATATATAAATGTGGTCATGTGATCTTTTGGCCCGTATATTGCAAACTAAGCCTTCTTTCGTTATGATCAAATGGGTAAAAGAAAAAAGGCAATTATATGCTACAATGTTATAAATTCCCAAATAGTGAGAAAATATGTGTTGATATGTCATTATAGTAGTGGACTGTATATCAGGAAATATATATGACAGAAGAATTAAGTGGAATCGTGTGGGCACCTGGACAGAATGTCTGCCACTGTATATCAGGTGAAAATGAAATGGTTGAGAAGCAGAAGAGAATTAAGTGGAATCGTGTGGGCACCTGGACAGAATGTCTGCCATCACATTATCCGAACCAAGGATAAGCTCGCACCGTGAAATGAAATGGTTGAAGAGCTATAGCATATCGAGTGGACCTCGAGCTCTTCAGGTTTTGGCTCTGAATAGCAGTAAGCGCTTTCTGGTCGGTTTCGACAACGAAATGAAATGTGCGCCTAGAAGGAATCTTTGCAACTTCAGAATTGACCAAACCATAGCCAATAATTCACGGTCTAAAACCGAGTAATTTCTTTCTGCAGCATTTAATTTCCTAGAGATATACATCACCGGATGCAGAGTATCAGAATACTCCTGCATAAGTGCTGCCTCAATTCCATTAGACGAGGCGTCACTTCGAAGAACAAAAGTCTTCTCAATAGTAGGTAACCTAAGCAGTAGTTCTGTCAACATTACAAATCTGTCCCTGTTATCTCAGCCCATCTGTAGTTCTGTAAACAATACAAATCTTTTCCAGGCAGATCATCAGTAGTTCTGTTAACATTACAAATCAGTACCAGTTATCTCACCCCATCTGTATTTCTGTTAACAATACAAATCTGTTCCAGACAGATCATTTGTAGTTCTGTCAACATTTCAAATCTGTCCCAGTTATCTCAGCCCATCTGTAGTTCTGTAAACAATACAAATCTGTCCCAGGCAGATCATCTGTAGTTCCTTCAACATTACAAATCAGTCCCAGTTATCTCAGCCCATCTGTAGTTCTGTAAACAATACAAATCTGTTCCAGATAGATCATCTGTAGTTCTGTCAACATTTCAAATCTGTCCCAGTTATCTCACCCCATCTGTAGTTCTGTAAACAATACAAATCTGTCCCATAAAGATAGCAAAATAGTGCCGGAGCGTACAAGCGATCCACCCAAATTATGTCACTTTGTTTCAACCTGACCAAACAGTATTTACGTATGTGTACATACGATTGTGAGTACTGACATACATGACACACAGTCAAAAGTGCTACAAGACCATATGAAGATCTTTTTACAACATGAAAGCCGCAGAGGGAGCCGCGCTAGCGTAGTGGTTACCACACCGCTCTGGCGACCGGGTGATCCAGGATCAAACCCGGGTGACGGCATTTGAGGATTTTTCGTCGACCGGGATTTGGACTGGATTAACTCGAGACCTGGCGAGGACATTTGAAGAAGTGTCGTCGACCAGGGATTGGCGGCTCCTGAGCCGACCCAGCTGTAATGGGTACCTCCGAAATCGGAGAGTATTTGCCTGAATGTCGAGGGACACCTGTCTCTGTACAAGAAAAAATGGATACTCACGTAAAATCAATGTCAGGTTAGACATAAATAATAACCTGAGATTTCGCCTCGAGTATTAGCGTGCGTACGAAAAAAAAAAAAAAAAAGAAAGACGCAGAAACTGATAAGGCATAACCATAGGAGCTGAACTTGTCTGTTATAGAGGCCATTGGAGTCGTACACAGTAGAAGCATTTATCAGGAGTCGGCGCTTAACCCCCGCTACAAGACTCGGCTACAACAAACTTTGGAACATATGTAGCCGTGGTGATAATTAGTACTTACTTAGTCGTTCCCCTTCTACCGTGAGGTGTAGAGGTTGGTGATAATTAGTGATATTATTTATTAACCTTGTTCACGTGAGATTTGACTTAGTACTGGCTTGTAGCCCGCCAGAGATGTTAAATTGTCCCACTCCTTATTTAGTATTCAGGTTCATCCATAAGTCCTTCTCAAGTTGTTTAATAGAGAGCTTCTTTGGTGGTTAATGTTATTAGCATGAGAACAGTGCAACTCATTCAAACTTTTCAACAAGCTCAAATCCTCAAGAGCTGCATTAATTTCCATAAACGTTTATTTACATCAAACAAATGAATTTCAAATGGCATTGTCAGCAAGAAAGGACAATAATATGTACATGTCATGTTAAAGTACTAATATTTGTTCCTTCATTTCTCCTGAAGGGCATTTTCCATGTCTAATGGCTTCACAAAACCAAAGTTCATTAACAATGTCGCAGAGAGATTTATGGTCAATAAATTTTCTATATTCTTTTCTTTTCTACCCGTGTCCCCTACTTATTATCGCTCTTTTATCCTTTTTCTGTATTTTTTTGCATTCGTTTGTTTGCGAAAAATATATTTCTTTCCCATTCTGACTTTACCGTTTTTTTCGCTAATGTTAGCCACGCATTTATTGCATAATGTGTCAGTCCCCGATATGTGAGCGTACAGTGTGAATATACGGTCTGGTCAGACACAGAAAGCAGACAGGTGTCTATACTTCTCTAATGACACGTCGCTCTTGGGCTAGATTCTCGACATAAACGTGTAAGAATTCACTCTGTCAGACATGATGATGAGACATATTGTCTGGTATTTACATCTGACACGTAGTTTTACGGCTATGTTGCTCGGTGAAATGTGGAAACTGCCACCTAATGAGACTTACCCTCTACATTTTTATCGGACACAGCGGTTTTCGGCTGAGTTCTTGAGGTGTGAACCGCGCGCTCATGCATTACTCAGGAATGAGAATAGTCGTGGACGTGTCAAAGACGAGAAGTGGCAGGTTATGGTAGTCATCGGATTTAGCGTAAGCGTTAAGAGAGGGGGAGACGAGGGTTTTGAAATAGCGTGCATCCTTTGTCTGGGTTTTAAGATATTAATGAGAGTTTTCAACTTTATTTCATTCAGTCCTCAAGATTCGCAGTAGACAGGTCACTCGTGTAAAGAATAAGCTGTATAGCGAAGTTTCTCAGTTTGTTTCGAAAATTTGCCGAGCTTCTAGACTTCATTCATATATATATATATATATATATATATATATATTATATATATATATATATATATATATATATATATATATATATTTATATATATATATATATATATATATATATATATATATTATATAATATATATATATATATATATATATATATATATATATATATATATATATATATATCGGGGAGAGTGGTGAGCAATGGACCGTTAGGAGAAATGGACAACCCTTGTATCTCAAAAACGAATGTTCCATTTTAATTTGGACCATAATGAAAAAATACCAGTAGGATGAGATCATTTCCAGGAACAACGTCCGGTTTCTTTATGTGCGCGCATTTTTTGACAATCAGTGACCTCATTTTGTACAAGGAAATAGTTGAGTTTTTGAAGTGACATTGCAAGTCCAATTTTTGTCGCTGCTTCGCTGATTCTACGGTAAGTTATTTTTATATGCAGAATTACTATTTTCCTGCATAAGCAATGTTCTTTATGCCTAAAAATTATTAGCTTGAAGAGTTTATGCTTGTCTTTTCTATTTGAATACCTGTGGGGAGAAATGGGCCGTCACTGGTCCATTTCTCCCCGAACATGGAAGCGTTATACATGTATCCCATTCATCACAGAATATTTCCTAAATCTTAGTTTGTTTAAACAGTTGAAGAAATATGTTTAAATTCTATCAATGTAAACTATAAAACTAATCATTGTTAAACTATCAATGTAATCCTATTTTATAAGTATAATTATTATAATTATTTTATACAGTAAATTATTTTTTTCCAGAAAAAAATGACTCGTGTTTACAAGAGGAAAACAGATAAAGGCAAAGTACCGGAGTCCATTATGAGAGCTGCTGTGACTGCCGTAGTGGAAGGCATGCCTTTTAGACAAGCTTCCAGGGAATATGGAATTGCTCGGACAACTCTGATCAACAATATTAACAAGTCCAAATCTTCAGAAGTCAGCCTCACCCCAAATTATCGGCACAGTCAGATTTTTAATGCTGAACAGGAAGAGAGTCTTGCAAATTCTTTAGGCCCATGAAAGCAGCGTTTAGTTATTTAGCAGATTCATGGATGATAAAGAATGTTGGAAAAACCCTCTCCATCTATCAGCTTGCTGAGCTTGGTGGCGCTGCATTTGTTAGGGCCTCTACCCAACAAAACATAATGTCTGGGTTTAAAGCTGCTGGCATTTGGCCACTGGATCAAGATATTTTCAGTGCTGAAGATTTTCTGCCTTCTTACATCACAGACAGGCCTCAGGTTTCAGAAGCATCAGTCCCTACTTTGATTGAACCTAATTTAGGCCTGGTTGATAAAGAGGCCTCTCTCAGTGGGACAAACTCCCTGGTTTTATTGACTAGTTCATTTCCTGTGTCACCAAATGATGCTGCCCCAAAAGTAGCTTTAAAAGTGTTTTCTCCTCCTGGGTTATTTAAAGGATTTCCTAAGGCTGACCCTCGTAAGGAAAACAATCGAGGGAGAAAACGTGGCAAGGCAATGCTGGCAACATCATCTCCAGCAATGACGGAAATGCAGGTGAAAATGAAATACAGATCAGAAAACAGAAAGAAGGTTACTATATCAAAGGCCAAGAAATCCCTTTTTGTGTCTGAAGAGAATGTCAGTGATTATGATGATGATACTGACAATATACCATATGATGATGATACAGATTCTGACATAGGCCTATCTATGGATGAAACTGGGCGTGACAGTGATGATGAAAGTAACAGTGTCAGAATGGAAAGTGTAGAAAGTGTAGACTTAAATTGTGGTCAATATGTAGTGTGTGAGTTTGAGACAGGAAAAAACACGAAATATTTAATTGGGAATGTCATGCAGCTGGAAGATGAGGATGGCGATGTGGAAATCAATTTTTTTAAGAAAGAGTGGTAAAATGTTTGACAAGTTTTTTTGGCCTGCTGTAGAAGATGTAGGGACTGTTAAAATAAGTCAAATTAAAGCAATATTACCACAGCCAACTTGCTGCAAGGGTACAAAAAGAACAGAAAGGTATCTACGTTTCAACATATCCTTTGGTAATTTACAATTTTATTGATTCATTTTCATGGACTATTTCTCCTGCATATGGTCCATTTCTCCCCTTCATCAATTCCATTACTCCCCATATGCGGTCCATTTCACACCACTATGGTATCATTGCTTCAAATGTTAATTTTATAAAAAGTTTTAATGTTTAACCATTTTATGTAGACTATATTTTGAAATAAATGGGTATTTCACCTACACATATTAATAACATCTCAAACTTATTATTATTTCTATAGTTATATCGAATTTGGTTAAAAATGAAAAATGAGGGACCATTTCTCCCCACTCTCCCCTACTAATCGTCAAAAGTCAAGGGCCACCCTATTATTTTCAATACACTTTTATATAAGCGCATAGAATGATTAAATGAAGGAAGTTTTTAGTAAAAATGGGTGCAATATCTTCCTCTGACAGTCCTCTATACACGTTAAGCATAAAAACATCTCACCGTCAACCATGGTGATCGCGTGCAATTTGGTTTGCTGACCATAAATTCACATTTTTAATCTGTTTTTTCAAACTTCCGTACAACCAAACAGGTGAAGTAATCGTGCTGATTGACATTCCACGTGCAATGGCGAATTTTTGTTAACAGAGTTCACTCTTAATTTGTTTCACAATCAGCAGACTTAGAATAGTTTCATCACTTGCAAAAACCATGCCACAGAGACAAGGTCTTGACACCTTACAAAAGAAAGAGGGCTATAGCGTGGGTTGAAAGTGGTTTATCTGACCGTGAGGTTGCTAGACGGCTTGCAGTGTCACACTCTACTATCCAAAGAATTTTGGAGAGATTTCAGGCCACAGGAAGTGTGGCCGGGTAGGGTAGTGGGGATTGCTGTTTTGAATCGAGAGTATTAGATTTTGATTACTAGCTAGCCTGCTAGAGGTGATGATTTCTCTCTACAGACTTACAGGAATTTACCAGGTTCGGGGACAATCCTCTAAGGTGTGGTATTAGAGCAGATGTGTTTTATTTATATAATTTACCAGCAAGAGTAGTTATTGTTCATTTATTATTTCCTTCTTTCCTCTCATGAATGTATGGCAAAGCAAATGAGTGACGACCTGCCTTTAGTATAAAGGTGACTTTTATTTAATTATAACGTAATTACAAGTCGACATGGCAAAACTTCATAAGACACATATGACAATTATTCTTCTTCATAATGCCACATTTTCAAGTAAGTGCATACCAGTAGTGCAATAGGGGTTATTCTGCTTCTTCAGGATATAAAATTTACCATATCTCCGCCTGATTTGTTTTGTTATTTGCTTCATCACAAAAACAAATCAATCCTGCAGGTACATTTGAACAGAAATCTTTCAGCCATTGTTCCCTTTCTAAATCTGCAACAATCTTTCGATTTCGGCAGGGTTAATAATTTTATAGTAATTAGTTCCTACTTACAGTCTTCGAATATAGAGTTTAAATACACACAAAATGCACTTTGAAGAGAACATGCCATCATTCCTGGAATTTCTAATTCTTCACTTGAATAACTTTCATGCAGTAAAACCACTGCGTTATCAGCACAAACTTGCTCCTTACTAGCCAGACGCGTCCTTTTTTCTCCAACTAATTAGGTTGCTGGGGAAATTATTCGCGTCCCTTCTACATTTTTCTGAGCTCACGATTGGATAAAAATCACGTGACGTATGCTTGGCGTACGAAGCGAAGCTTAGCCTAAAATAATGCGTGGCTTTTCCAAGCTAAAACTGGCCTAATTAAACATCTGCGCCAAGACTTTTTTTATCTTCTGTTTCTATAAAAATTTATTTTATGTTAATATAGCCTGTATCTGAAAACTTACGGTATACGCGGTTACATACAGATCCCGGGGCCCTGCAAATGTCTCCCTACGGGATACATTTGAGTACTATCAATAACAAAAATCCATCCCCAAAAATTTCTAAGTTCAAAAAAATTTTCAGAAAAATTTAAAGTTCAAAAATTTTTCTAAGTCCAAAAATATTTCCAAAAAATTTAATTTTAAATAATTCCTATACTGGGGTCCTATGTCTATATGAGGTCGTCTGCTATAAAAAAACTAGTAGTGGACATCAACTTCAAAAAGTGTAACTTATTCATCACATCATAATATTTTTCACCAAATTTACAAATTGGCAACACTGCCTAACAAAATCTGCAAAACACTCATAAGGTCATCACTAAAAAAATGTGACGAGTGGCAACACTGGGGAATGAACAATAAACTATCTTATTTGCAGAACTTGGCTGGATTATCCTAATCTATTACATTTCATTCAAAAATATAGTTGATTACATTCTCTTGGATATGGTGGAATGGTGGGGGTGTTATCTCTTTTCTGTTCCTGTTATTTTCTCCATATATAATTCTGCAAGACTTAACAAATCTTTTTTTTTTTTTTTTTTTTTCTGGCGTACTTATTTATTCTATTTCCCAAGTACTCTGCAATATTTCAAGAAATGTCCAAAATCTCTAATTCCTATGGTAATGGCATCCACTTTCATAGAATAGCCAATGTTTTCATGGGTACTCATCATCATCTTCTTCTTCTTTTTTTTTTTTTTTGTCTAGTGAATGAGCCACTTGCTCATTATTACATGTAGAAAACATCTCTAAACATAATATGCATATTTATCAGACGATAATACAACCAGCATCATTTTTATAAGTAAGCATTTTTCACAATAAAAGCATTAAAACCTCATGGCTTATCCTTATTTATTTATTTGTATGTTTCCTTGTTATAGACATTTTCCAAATGGTAAGTGTATAAGCTCGTTCTAAGTCCGTCACTGTAGAAAATGTTCTATATTACATTTTTTTTTTTTCTTCAAAATATGTGATGTTTGTCTCTAATATCCGTACGTCTGGTGGTGATCCTGTCCATTAGTCAGTTATTTCTAATCATTCCTTCTTTTCTGTCAATACAGTATTTTTTTTCTGTGAACTCTGTCCTAGAAATATTATTTTATATATATTTTTCAAAGATCTTCTTTGACTGTCATACATCAATTTTCAAACATCAAATTATTCAGCAACCAACAGACGAATGTGTTACTATCATTTTATGAAATATAAGGGAAAAGAAAAATATAGTTTCCAAATCGTTATGAATTTTCTACATTGGGTTCCGTATTACTTTATTTTCTCTTTTAAGACAACTGCTTATACTTTTGACAATATGTATCCATGTTGTCACTCTCGAGGCATCCTTGTATACAATTTATATTTGTCTCCTTTTTTTTTTTTTTTTTTTAACACCAATGTATCATTTATGGTGTTCCAATATCATTGTATCTATTCTAGTCCTCCTGTTATCTTGAGAATTCATCCTTAGTAACTCCCTATGTACCTTATCTAGCAATACATTTATGCAAAACACATCAAACAATTATTTATGGAACTATCAACTGAGATGTAAGAACTTTTGACAATATGAGATGAAAAAAAATTTTGGGGTCATCACTCAAAAAATGTGACATAGAAAGGAAGAAAAAATATTCAATTGATCGTGAGGAATCTACAATATTCTTATAAGACAAAGTTCCTTGCACTCTGACTACTATTTAACCATATTATTTCTGGTTATCCTTGCATACAGTGTACCATTTCCATTTCCTTTATAAGTCCAATTCATCGCTCATGGTGCTCCAATATTTTAAAATGTGGATCCTTCCTATTCCTCTTATTCTGTACTGGAAATATATCCTTATTAATTGTCCATGTACTATATCTGTGACATGTCTGTCCTTGGGATAACGTTATTTTCTTATCCAATATCCTCGGGGTGAGCAAATCTCAGTATGTCCAATTTCATCAATCATTTATTTATTTTCTCTCCTGTAATTCTGGGTATGTTATGAGTATAGTACATTGTCAATTTATTCCAACTATCTTACAACATTCTGTAATTCGTGATGAGGAATAGTCATTTGTTATACAACAATGTTCATATTACAAAGGCAATGAGCAACAAAAAAATCAAAAAGATTTCTTCTCCAACAATGCGGATGCATCTCTATTTCCTTTACCTCTGGGCGTAGCAATTATTCAGTCATTATTTTTTTTTTCTCCATTATTTAATCTCCATTTTGTGTCCTTAGTACCTGTGGTTCCATGGGATTATCATAATTCATTTGTGTCTCTTGTCTACTGATAATCCTTCAATAATGACTTCAAATATGGTCCTCATATGTGCAACAATCATCTGCTCTGATTTGTTCCATGGTATTCATCAAATATTCTATTATATCCTTGTCTTATCTCGTAACCACGAAAGACTAAGATTATTCCTCCTCCAATGTTAATGTGGGGGATTTTGTGCATCAACATTTCAACAAAATCTCAGCTGTGACAACATAAAGTTTCACCTTAATATAAAATGTCATCTTCATCATACATAACCTGTTGCTTCTTCATCTCATGTGTCATTAGTGGTTATCATGCGGTAATGGTGTATTTCATTTGCTAGGTCAGCATGTGCAAATGCTATTTCTTTAACATGGGCAAAGGCATCATCAACAAATAGGTGCAATTTGTTCAATCTGGGGTTAGCATATACTAATGCTCTCAAGGGATTCTTCATTTGCAGAAATTCAGCATGCGCAAATGTCATTGGGGTATTTGTGATAGGCAGTATCAGGGATCAAGCTGGTGGGGTGTATGACTGGTAATGGGGTGATTTATTTTCTCTTTTTCTTTTCTTCTTCAGCTGCTAACCTCAGGGCAGTCAATGTTTTACAATATTGGCTTATGATCCTCAAAATGTGTGAGGGTGGCATATAAACATAATACATGTCTGGTGAATGGAAGTGTGGAATATGATCAGTTACAAAAGTGTAGATCCATGTTACAACAGAATAGTGTGACACATGTGTTATAGGTAAGGTTGTGTAACATTCTAAATATTTAGAAAATGTCTGTAACTAAATGAGGGTGTCTGTAAACAAAGAACATTGTATCATCTGTGTCATCTTTATTTCAATAATCCAAATAAAATGTCTAACTAGAATCCTCCGTGGGCTGGTCTTGATTTCTTTCTGGGCATCATTATTCTAAGGCTGGAAAAAATAACTTTCTCAGTGAGGCTTTGACATCTTGGTCTGTAAGCAAGTCATTTGAACTGTCCAAGACTGAAAATAGAGTACATGGGGAGAGTTAGTACATTGTTAAAAATTAAGTGCACATTCGCGGTGACGGTACATGGAATGGCATGTACATTGAAGACTCGAGGGGCGTGTCTTTCAAAACAGCTTCGCTAGTTCTTTGAATTCCTTCATCGCCTCGAGCATTGCAATTTCCCGACTGGATAGGCGAGCATCATACTGAGTAGCAGTGGGGACGGGTGTGATAGGCGACGACACTGCATTTGCTGATTGTTGGGACACTGAGGACATTGACGAATGCGGTGATGGCTTAACATCATTTGATTGCGGTGATGGTTTTACTGTGGTTAGAGTTTGTATGGCTGGAACATCTGTTGGTTTTGAGGCAGGTATATGTTTCGCCTTGATTTTTCTTCTGACCTGGTTGTGCTGAACGTTAGCACCGGTTACAATGGGCACAGTAATTTGCACACTGTTGTTTTTGACTAGTTGAGATGAGGCTAACACTTCTCGGCTTGGTTTTGGAACATGATTGCGTTTCTTCAGAATCTTTCGTCTGATATAGTTGTGCTGTATACGCGGAATTTTGTTGCTAGGGATTGAGTCATCAGATTCTGTTTTATAGGGGCGTTTGACGCTGGAGCTGACTGGTACAAATAATGTACTATCCGCATCACTGGTTTCAATGGAACTAGCTGTATCAATGTCTGTTTCTTGTTGGTATAATTCTACCATTTTTCTGTCATTATGTTCGTTGGGGTCTGACAAAGCTATGCTGTCTTGTTCTGTTTTCGTCTCCATAAAGATCGCTGGTATATGGTTCAACAATCTGCTTGGGTATAGTTTCTTCAGGATCTGATTGTTTTGAACGAGCAATCTTGTTCTTGTGGTATAGCAGTGTTTGGTTTTCACTAGTGTTAAAACTAGAACTGCCTGAACTGGGGGTGTGATAGGTATCAGCTGACGATTTATCACTGCGGGAGTAAGTTTGAGTGTGGATATAAGGTGTTTTCGTGTTGTCATCGTGTGACGTCTGTGGCATGATTTCTTCATTTCTAATGCGCAGGTCTCTGTCTTGTAGTCTATTACGTAATTCAAGTGGTGGGATATCTTCTTCGCTTTCGGACGAGTCTCGTTGTTGTCTTGCTCGATGTATTTCATCTGTGGGTGGTCTGGGTATGTGGTCGTCTTGGTAAAATTCAGAGTCTGTCGTCTCTGACTCTGATATGTCAGACGAATCTGTGCTGGATGGATTATAATTTAGGGTGGCTTTTCTGACTGGTCTTGTATTTGTCGTCAGAGGCGGAATGGGCCGGTGATTATCGATTTTTATTTGTTTTACGTGAGCTTTTGTTTGGTGTTGTTTCTCTTCATTCCAAATAATGAAGTTTACAGGCGTAGTTTGTTTCATGATTTTGTAGCCATCTAACCATCGGTCATCGAATTTTGAACTGCGTACATGTTTCTTGTAGTATACTCTGTCTCCTATTTTGTACGTTGGTAGCTTGGCTGATTTATCATGTTGTTTCTGTTTCTTGTGAAATGCCTTCTGCGTATTTCGTTGTGCAATCTGGTGAGCTTTATACTTTTCTTGAAGGATTATTTCGATGGGGTCTTCTCCCATGTATTTTCTTTGTGGGCGAAGTAGGTTGTCTAACGGAAAGTTTGGTTCTCTTCCGTATAGCATGAGAAAGGGTGACATTCCTGTGGTATCGTTCACGTTTACTCGGATGGCTTCAAGAGCTTGGTTAATGTATAGGTCCCAGTATTGGTGGTTCCCCTTGATATATTTGCTAATAATATCATGTAGGGTGGCGTGCATGCGTTCATTTCTGCCATTTGCATTTGGGCAATAATAAGTGGTTGTAGTATGCTCAATATTCAGCTGGTGTAAGGTGGCTTTAAATGGGTTACCTATAAACTGTTTACCGTTGTCTGAAATGATTCGTTTTGGACAGCCATGCCTGGGAATGAATTCTTGTAAAAAAATTTGCGTGATGGACTGCGATGTGGCATCACTGAGTGGGTAACTTTCTGGCCAAACAGAGTATTGGTCAACTATGTGCAGGAGGTATTTGTTGCCTGATTGGGTGAGTGGGTAAGGACCTGATAAGTCAATGCTCACTGTTTGCATGGGGTAATGGGAAGGTTGCATTTCTTGAAGGGGAATTAAATGTGGCTTCATGTTTCTCAATTTACATGTTCTACAGGTGGCTACATATTCTGTAATGTCCTTGTAGAAAGTTTGCCAATAATACCTTTTCTTTATGACATCAATTGTTTTGTCTCTTCCCATGTGCCCGTTGTTATCATGAAACTGTAGCATACTTCTGGGACTAGATGTGCTGGAATGACTTTTCTTAGTGTCCCTTCTTGTTTCTGATCAATATAGTATAGAGCTCCATCCGTTGGGTGTACTGTAAAATCTTTACTTTTTGTTGGGTTTTCTTTCACGTATGTGAGCAGCTTGACAATTTCTGCATCTTTCGCTTGTTCTACTCTCATGTCAAACATATCTTGGCTTTCTTCTTCTACTTGAGTGGCAGAATCTGAGGTACTTCTTCGACTTGATGAAGTAATTTCATTAATTTCTTTAGCATTATCATCAATCTCTGAGGATGTGCCATCATTTTTGACTCTATTTGTTTTCACTTCAGTTTCATCATCATATTTAATCCTGGATAAGAGGTCTGCACAGGTGTTCATTTCGCCTGGGATATGTTCGATAGTGGTGTCGTAGGACTGTAAATTCATTGCCCATGTCTGTAACTTCTTTGGCTGTTCTTGTGTTTTGGTGAGCCAGTTAACCAAAGGTTGATGATCAGTTCTTATAATGAGTTTAGTTCCTCTGACGTAAAAGTCAAACTTTTGTACTGCATAGTGAATAGCATATGCTTCTTTCTCAGTGGTGGTCCACCGTTTTTGTGACTTTGACAATGCGTGGGATAGGAATGCAATGGGTTTCTCATTTGGAATGTTTGGTAGGATGGGTGTTTCATCTTCTAGTACAGGTTGGACCAAACAAGCACCAATTGCGTTATCTGAGGCATCGGCGTATAGTATCATGGGCTGAGAAATATCTGGATGTCCAAGCAGTGGGATGGTGGTTAGGGCATTTTTAAGATACTCAAAGGATCTCTGGCAGTCTTCTGTCCATTTGAAGCGTGCATACTTGCGGGTAAGGGCTATCAAAGGCTCTGCTGCTCTGGAGAAATTGATGATGTGGCGTCTATAGTACCCTATTGTACCAATAAATGAGCGTGTTTGTCTCACCGTCTTGGGGCTAGGCATTTCTCTTATGGCTTTGACTTTATCTTCATCAGGTCTGACGCCATGTCTATTGATGACAAAGCCTAAATATTTTGTTTCTGTCTTTAGAAACTCACACTTCGACAGTTTTAACTTTATTTGGTGATGCCTGAGTCTATCAAACACTGTTTCAACCTTGCGGAGGTGGTCTTCCATCGTGCCTGCGGTATGTATCAGGATATCGTCTATGTATGCCAGGGCAAATGGATGTAGACCCTTTAACACTTCATCCATGAGTGACATATATGTTGCTGGAGATCCTTTTAGACCAAATGGCATAACATTCAAAAAAAGCTTCCCATATGTGAACAGAATGTGGATTTCTGTTTTGCCTCAGGTGTCATGGGGATGCACCAAAAGCCTGACCTTGCATCAAGTGTGGTAAAGTATGTAGACTTTCCTAACGTCGCAAGTAGATCGTCTATCCTGGGGAGGGGGTAGGAAATGACTTTTGTGATTTTGTTAAGGGCACGGTAGTCGCAGCAAAAGCGACTGGAGCCGTCTTTCTTTGTTACGATCACTATGGGTGGTGACCATTGGGAACGGGATCTTTCTATGATTCCTGCCTGTAGCATTTCATTTATAGACCTTTCCACGAGTTCTCTATTTTTCAAGGGCGTATGATAGGGTTTCATATGTATTGGCTCCTCTGTGGTTGTTTGAATGTCCATTGTGACAGTGTTAGTTCTGCCTAATTCCATGTCATTGAGTGCGAATACATCTTGGTGCTTTTCTACAAACGTTTTCAAACGTTGCTTATTATCTTCTGTGGCATTCAGGGTTGCAAGTAACTGAGCTATTCTCTCTCTGTATTTATGATCTGCTATGATATCTCTGGTCTGTCTTGATGCCTCCGTTTCATTCCCATAATTTTGGGACATTTTTCTTGCATCTTGTGAAAATCTCTGCTCCTGGTATGTGGCTTTCTTTTGCGTAGTTCTTTGCCGTTCATTGGGCTGTGCTTGGTACTGTCTCCTCTGCCATGTACTGTGTGCATTTCCATTTGTCACTGCATTTACTGTATATTCATTTCTTATTATATTTCTGGGGTAGTCGTTGTTGTGCCATTTTTTCTGATTATTTCTGCCGTAACTGCGCTCATCCGCGTACGTTACTGTATTTCTTCTGTTTGTGCTATAGGGCTGTCTTCTTTCCCTGGGCGAAAATTTTTCATTCTTTCTGTTTCCAACTTTGCTGCTATAGTATCCTCCTGTGGTATAGTCATATAAGAATTCTTCCTTTTCTTCGGAAATTTCAATTGGTTTTGGGACTTTATCATATCCACCTGTTTTTGAGTTATATTGATACTCCATGGGGCATGTATCACTGTCTTGTCGCTTTGGATATCCTCCTGGCAAGACAATTTCTGTTTCTCTGTTACTCTGTGATATACAGCACTTCATCTTTTCTCTTGGTGTGCTGGGGCGCAAGAATGAGTAATTATAGTCATTTTCATACTGTGGCCTTTCTCTTCTTATGTATGGACCGGTTCGTTTCTGCCATCTGGGTAGGGTATGCTGTGGTGTAACATAGCTGTGACTGATGTTGCTGCCTTTTTCTGCATAAGCCTTATACTGTTTACTTTCCGTGTACTATGGTTATTTGTGCTGCGATTTCGTGCATTATGTCCAGTGGGGGTGGTTGAGACAATTTGTGGATGGTCTCTATTGGTTTTGGTTTGTCTTATTGTTGACGTATCCACTTGCGCTACAACTGTGCCTCTTTTTATAGTGGTAGTTTTTCCTGACATATTCAATATCATGATGGGGAAATCTCTGGACTTCGAGACTTCAGCGATTCCCTCTGTAATTTGCAACAATGGGTCATCAATAATGCTTTCTTCTGCTAGGGGCTGTACTTGAATTGATTGCCCTGGTGTTATGTACTCAGAATTTTTACTCTGCCTTTTGCTATGACCAGGGAGTTTGGAGCCACCGTTATGGGAGCTGTAATCCTTACCAAAGACGCTATGTGGATATCGTCCTGGAGATCTATGTACGTATTGTTGACTTTGATTTTGTGGAGGTCATAGTATATTCGAACTTTGTGTTTGTTAAAAAAATCTCTCCCTAGGATAAGATTTCTAGACATTCCTTTAGTGATGACAAATGGGTGTTCAAAATTTGTTTCGCCTAAGGAAAATTTTAGCCATGCTGTCCCAACTGAATTTAGTCTTTGTCCCGTGACTGAAGCTAGGTGTGTTTTGGACGGTTGAAATCGTACTAAGTGTTGGATCCTCTTGAACAGCTGGAACCTAATAAGGCTGATGGATGCTCCTGTATCTACCAGTGCCCTATATTGTTGGCCCTGTATAGACATGATGCAGGAACTGGGGTCCGGATGTATTTTAGTTCCATCATGCAACATTTCTTCATATTGTATTTTACTGGATGGGCCCACTTGACAATTTCTGTTCTGTGTTGTTTCTTTTGTTTTGGACCAGTTTCTGTGATTGTTGCCCTCACTAACGGTCCTGTTTAGTGAGTGGCGCGGCCGTTTCCCTGACGCATGAGGGGTTGAGGTGCGCCTCTGGTATACTGATTTCTGGTGTAATCACGTGGGGGTGGTGCGGGTTGTTGTGGTTGGTAACCTCCTCTTCTGGATGGTGCATTATTGTAATTTGCTCTACAGGACTTGTACCATGTCCGAGCCTACCGCATGTGAAGCATCCGTTCGGATTGACATTATTGACGTCGTTTTGCCTCTGTGTGGGGGGTCTATAATTGCGAGGCCTATCATCTCGTTGTCGTGGGCGAGTCCATTGCCTCCTGGCATGGTCGACTTCCATAGGCTCATGCTCATCATAGTCCCTATATTCTGGTCGGGGTTCCCTACCTGCTCTTTGTTGGAACCTTCGGTGAAGATTTTCCTCCTGTATTGCTGCTTGGATTGTTTCAGCAATAGTCTTGGTGTCTTTTCTAATAAGATGCCTTCTGATATTTTCCGCTCTAAGGCCATCGGCAAATATCCCCACTAACTGTATTTCTACATCAGGTGTGGTAGGGATTTCTCCGCAAAACGCCTCTTCTGCCATATTGAGGAATCGATCTCCAAAAAGTTGTACCGATTCATCTCTTTCCTGTTTCATGCTTCTAAGGACTGACCAAGCATGCATTTTGTCTATGATTTCCCCATATCTCTGGGTGAGCTCTTTTTTTAGGGACTCGTAGGTTTCTGTGGGGTACTGCTGGGACCTCCTTCTTAAAAAATCAGTCACGTACGAATCAGAACCTAACAGAGCGATTTTCTTTTTCTCTTCATCCGTTGTTGCCTCTGCTAGTGCCGCAAATTTATCCATGTCGGACAACCATCTTCTGAATTTTTTTTTGTTTCCATCGAACGGCTGAACAATGGATCTAACCTGTGTGAATTTCGCGTAGTTGTCATTTTTCTGTAGGGTTTCAGTAATTTTCTGTAGCGCTATTATTGTTGGTCCTTCCATACTTTGTCTGTCCTGGGGCTGCAGTGGTTGTGTATTTACGGGTTGGTTCTGTGGTTGTTGTTGTTGTTGTTCCACACCAAGCTGTTGAAAATTTTCCATTAATTGATCCATCTTCGCTTCTGCTCTTTTTTTTAGAGGACTGGTCATACGGCACCAAATTGAGATGTGTGGCCGGGTAGGGTAGTGGGGATTGCTGTTTTGAATCGAGAGTATTAGATTTTGATTACTAGCTAGCCTGCTAGAGGTGATGATTTCTCTCTACAGACTTACAGGAATTTACCAGGTTCGGGGACAATCCTCTAAGGTGTGGTATTAGAGCAGATGTGTTTTATTTATATAATTTACCAGCAAGAGTAGTTATTGTTCATTTATTATTTCCTTCTTTCCTCTCATGAATGTATGGCAAAGCAAATGAGTGACGACCTGCCTTTAGTATAAAGGTGACTTTTATTTAATTATAACGTAATTACAAGTCGACATGGCAAAACTTCATAAGACACATATGACAATTATTCTTCTTCATAATGCCACATTTTCAAGTAAGTGCATACCAGTAGTGCAATAGGGGTTATTCTGCTTCTTCAGGATATAAAATTTACCATATCTCCGCCTGATATGTTATTGCTTCATCAAAACAAATCAATCCTGCAGGTACATTTGAACAGAAATCTTTCAGCCATTGTTCCCTTTCTAAATCTGCAACAATCTTTCGATTTCGGCAGGGTTAATAATTTTATAGTAATTAGTTCCTACTTACAGTCTTCGAATATAGAGTTTAAATACACACAAAATGCACTTTGAAGAGAACATGCCATCATTCCTGGAATTTCTAATTCTTCCTTGAATAACTTTCATGCAGTAAAACCACTGCGTTATCAGCACAAACTTGCTCCTTACTAGCTAGACGCGTCCTTTTTTCTCTAACTAATTAGGTTGCTGGGGAAATTATTCGCGTCCCTTCTACATTTTTCTGAGCTCACGATTGGATAAAAATCACGTGACGTATGCTTGGCGTTACGAAGCGAAGCTTAGCCTAAAATAATGCGTGGCTTTTCGAAGCTAACCTGGTTTAATTAAACATCTGCGCCAAGACTTTTTTAATCTTCTGTTTCTATAAAAATTTATTTTATGTTAATATAGCCTGTATCTCGAGTTTGGAGACGACAACGAGAGCGATTTACTGATGACACAATTCGAGAGGTGGATCGTTATGGTAGGGGTTCTGTCATGGTCTGGGGAGACTTCTACAGACATGGCAGGACCCCACTCTACATCATTCAAGGCAACTTGACCGGCCCAAGATACCACAACGAAATCTTGAGACCAATTGTTCAGCCTGCTCTGGAGGCCATAGGTGGTAATGCTATCCTCCAAGATGATAACGCTCGACCCCATCGAGCTTGTGGGGTGAATGAGTTTATTCAGCAACATGGGATCATCAGGATGGCGTGGCCAGCTCATTTACCTGTCCTTTCTCCGATTGAGCTCCTCTGGGATGTCCTTGGTCGAAGATTGTCAACATATCACCCCCTGCCAATAGATGTTGCACAGCTGACTGCATTTCTGCTTCAGGAATGGCAAGCTGTTCCTTAGGATACTCTTGGGACCCTTGTGGACTCATGCGTCTACGCTGTCTTGATTGCCTTGCTGCAAACGGTGGTCATACCCGATTTTGAAATGTCTGTTTGTCCAATATCTGTTGTGTGACTTTTGAAAAGGTGGGTGACACACTTCACAGCTTCATTGCGTTTGAATGTGTGTTTCCATTTCTTTACGTGACATGTCAATTTGGAATTCAATAAATGCCGTTTTGACTGATACCAATTACGTTTATATCAGATTTGTTTTTTGGTTTCAACCAAGGTTTGTCTAAGTGGCCCTTGACTTTTGACGAGTAGTATATATAAGACTGTTATACCCTAACCAAACTCTATTAATGGACATCATTGTAAAAATTTATTAAACTTTTATCATATGTCATCAAATATTTTGCTGATTGGCAACCCTGGATAATAAAAGTGTTATCCTCACTCAAAAGTTACACGAGTGGGAGCATTGCGCAATTTTTTTTTCTTCCAAATATCAATGTCATAAAACCTGCAATAATAATTTTCCACAAAGCAATTCAAGTTCTTTCTAAGTCATCATCATCAGTTGCCATCTCCACAACGAAGGTTGGCTGTAATGGATCTCCAACGTCTTCTGTCTCTTGTCTTGGTGGTACACTCTGATAGACTCTTTCCCGTCCATCTCTTGATGTTATCTTCCCACTTATAGCGCTGTCTTCCCCTTGCACGTTTGCCTTCAACTCTCCCTTCTGTTATGGTCTTCTGCAAGGTGTTATGCCTTTTTATGTGGCCAAAGTATTTTAGCTGCCGAAATTTGACCTCTCTCATTAGTTCTCTTTTCATACCTAGATTTTCTAGGACCTCCTTATTTGTTTTCATCTCTTTCCATGAGATACGCCCCATTCTTCTATATATCCACATTTCAAGATCCTCAATTCTTTCTTCCAAATGCTTATTCATCGTCCATGTTTCTGCACCATACAGAAATGCAGAATATATATAACACTTTATGATTCTCAGTTTTAATTTATGAGATAACTGTTTGGATGTCAGTATATGTTTCATGTTGTTGAATGTAGCTTTGGCCATTCCTATTCTCTTCTTGATTTCTGTTTCACATATGCAATCTTCTGTTATTATATGACCAAGATATACGTAGCTCTTGACTTGTTCCAGGATTTTCCCATTTACGCTTATCTTTAATGTGGGTTTATCGTCTGTTTTGCTAATTATCATAGTTTTTGTTTTCTCAATATTAATGTCGAGTCCATATTCATGACTTATACTGTTCACTTGCTTCACTAGTTCTTGTAACTCCTGTTCGCTTTCAGCTAACAACACGGTATCATCTGCATATCTTAGGTTGTTTATTGATCTTCCACTGATGTTCAGTCCTGTTATTTCCTGTATCTGTTTGAAAATTTTTTCGGTGTATAAATTAAATAGGCAGGGGGACAGCACACAACCTTGTCTGACACCTCTTTTTATGTCTATGTATGGTGAATAATTCCTTCCCGATCTTACTGTGGCAGTTTGCTCCCAATAAATGTTACTGAGTATTCTTATATCTTTTCCATCAATACCTATGTCTTTGAGGCATTCAATTATTTTCTCATGATGGATTCTGTCAAAAGCCTTCTTATAGTCAATGAAGCACATAT
This sequence comes from Oreohelix idahoensis, assembly GCA_024509875.1. NCBI lineage: Eukaryota > Metazoa > Mollusca > Gastropoda > Stylommatophora > Oreohelicidae > Oreohelix > Oreohelix idahoensis. Next base: position 65,501 of record JAMPIV010022026.1, read on the forward strand.
ACATACTCTTTCTAAGTATCAATAGTTAAAACATGTGATAATGCAGTTGACAGATTTGATTTAACACAGTGAGAGGAAAAAAAATTTTTTTTGCATCATAGCTTTTCTCTTTTGTCTCCTATATCAGGGTACTCAAGGTATTTCAAAATCTCTATGTTATAAAACGTTCCTGGTGCTCCAATCAATATGCATCTAAGTTATTTTCAAGTATCCCTGCTGTATAAAATATTCAAAATATTTTTTTCAAAATAATTCAAGTTATCTCCAAGTATCCATGCTGTATAAAGTATTCAATATTTTTGTCCAAATAATGCAAGTGATTATTGTAATGATGATCCAATCCATAAAACAATCAAGTTATATCTAGCTACTCCTGTTTTCCATCCTATAGGCAATCATTTATTAAGACATTACTAGTGTAAACAAAACATGATCAAGAACCCATTTAACAAAAATTGTGTGACCATGGCTTAACAATCAACATATCATATCAATAATGTCATTACTACTTGACCAAGAAAATTTATCTATTTTCTACAGAATAATAATGTCGACACGAAATCTGTCTTCGAGGTCGAAGATTTGTCAGATTTATCTAGTGTCTATAGCATCTGCTGTCAGAACTGTTATAGTCTGAGTCAGACAGTTGTGCAGTCTATGATTCTATCTTCAATATCTCTATAGTATATGTAGGGAGAGGGTGGAAATGTCATTGTATCAGAGGTGAAAAATGTTCAGCTGGTCAAAAGAGTTATACACAGTCGCAGGAAGCAATATAGGCTATAGTAAGATCGTCAAATGCAATGCCCAATGATCTGTCAGAGTAAGTGGTGCATGAAAATGTTATCAGTCTTACTGGCTATCTTTTACATCATTTTGTAAAGACAGAAATGTCGTAGTACAAACAGGGTCATAAATGCATACATTATCCATAGATTTCTTTAACCATACCATCAACATTGTCTATCATTAAGGTAATCATCAGGGGTCTTGTTCTCCTGGAATCTCAAAATTGTACTTCAACTCAAAATATGTAGTCATTTAAAATGCCTGTCACTCAATGACATAATTATCCAATTTCTAACCAAGTCATAAATGCATATACTGCATTTTCATGTATTAATATCCAGGGAGAATACCATCTCTTGTATAGGGGCTATCTCTTTTCCTCAATCTCATCTGGGTGCAAAACTATTCTTCAAGTATATCTGAGCCGTCTCATCAGCATATATCTTCTTTATGTGTCTCCTTAACACGTATAGTTCCTGTATGCACAATGTATTTAAATCATGTATCCGTATTATATATCCTTGTCGTGTGTATCCTTAACACGTATGGCTACAGTATAAGTATCATATTCAGAAAATATCTTCTTCGTAAATTAACTTCAAAACAATAATTTTACAATGATATCAATCATCTGTCACGTGACTACGTATAGACATAAATATCTAAGTAATAACAAAGTCAGAAATGCACGTAGGCATTTATCAATACCAAAATCAACATCGTCTCCTATATCAGAGACTATCTTTTGTCATCAGTGTCATACTCTTATTTTCATGCAAACATTTTCAGATTATTATCAATCATCTGTCACGTGACTACGTTAAAACAGATATGTTTAATGTACAACATTTGCATGTGGTGTCAATGGCATAGTCATGATGTACAAACAGTAGTTTCAATGGCCCAGGTGTTATGTACAAGCAATAGTTTCACAATCTCATGTGACATAGGCATTTGGTATAACCAATTTCAGGGGTATTACATTATGACTGGCTGAGTCATCATGTGCAAAAAGAAGTTGCACTATCGCATGGGGTTTTACATTATGACTGGCTGAGTCATCATGTGCAAATAGAAGTTGCACGATAATCTAGTTCCATTTCTTAATTTCCATACTGTGGCAGTTAGGGAACGATTTACAGTCAAAGAGAATGAATAAGGAGAATGGAATGGGAAGGTTCAGAGATAGAGTAGAAAAAGGCATGCGCGAACAATAATGCGCATGACAGGGGTGAACGATAATCCAGTGAAGCACGCTTTTCTCAGCAGCAATCCAGAAGGCGTGAGTTAGTGTGCAGATGGCACGTACGCTAGTAGCCATGTTAATGGCCGTACTCAAGTAGTTTAGGTGATGAATATTTCACGGACAAGAAGTAGTTAGGGTAATGATTGACCCGAAATATTGAATAGTGAGAATTCTTGTCTAGAAGGAGAAACGGTGTGAGTTAGATTTTATTCAGAAAGGGAAAAGGTATGTATAGTGAATTATAATACCTATAGACAGTAGTCATATTCTTCAGTGATGAAAGGGAAAGTAACAACCCCGGCGAGGTCCGGTTCCACCAATAGATAACCTGAACACTGAGAGGATATATATAACAATAATCTAAGAAATTGTAAAGGAAGAAAGAACAGAAATAGAGACTAGAGCACCCGAGTGATCATCTATGGTTAAAGATCAGAAGGTGTAGATTCGATACTGAACGAGAGAGAGAGTGAGGGAAGGAAGAAATATTGAGAGAGAACTTACACATTGTACATTCTGTGATGGACCATGATTGTGGAGGTCAAAGCAGACCGCAATGATCTTCTCGTATGTAAATAAACAGTATTTCAATTACTATGGTGTTATCACATCACGTGCTGTGTGTGTGTGTGACTGTTATAATTATACAACATATCAATGCTAGCTAAAGAGATAAAAGAACCTGGGCAGGCATGTGGCCATACAGAAGAATTGATACAACCACGGGCTGCCACAATACCTATGTCATCTGTGATGATAAAATCAGGCAATACACATGTGTGAAACAAACAGAGGCGGGTCAGTGTGGGATGAAATGCTAGTATGGAACACATGTGTGTTAATGTGTGTGAAGAAGTTGGACTTAGGTATTATTCAGGCGGCGGCGTGTGACTTTTATATAGCAAAATACTCCGATCGATTTCAGGCGGTGGCGTTTCAGGCGGCGGCACATGACTTTTATATAGCGATATATTTTAGCGGCGGGGCTTCCTCTGACGATCAGACGTATGACTTTTTATATAGCAATAAATTTGTTCGGCAACGACGGGTGTGTTTGTTTATACATGTATACAATATATATAAAAAATATAAAAAATCGATAATGACGGAAAATATAAAAAATCGATAATAACGGAAAATTTAAAAAATCGATAATGTTGGATTAGTAGGGGTTTTTGAAGTGCCTTTTTTGTGCGGGCGAGGGTGACGATGTAGCTGGTGGGTTAGGGGGATTTTTGTGTGATGTTGGGTGTGTTTGTTTATACATGTATACATACAATATATGTATAAAAAATATAAAAAATCGATAATGTTGGGTTACTAAGAGGGTTTTTGAAGTGTCTTTTTTGGGCTGGCGTGGGTGACGATGTAGCTGGCGGGGTGGGTTAGGGTGGATTTTTGTGTGATGTTGGGTGTGTTTGTTTAGACATATATACATACATATATACATTCATATATACAGAGATGTGGTGACGTTGTCAGGATGCATCTGTGGTGATGGCGGCTTAGGTTACTAAGGTTTTTTTTAAGGGAACGGGTATTGCTTTTTGACTGGCGGTGATGACTCATGGGTGTGTGCTGGGGTGTAGCTGGTGGTTGTATGTATGACGCAGGAGTGAACTGTTAGATAGAAGTATATAGTTAATGATCTCTTTTAAAAGAATACTTGAGTTAAAGAGGAAAATATAAAAATCGATAACGGGGACTTAGGTTACTAATGGATTTTTTAAGGAAGCGGGTATTGTTTTTTGTGCGAGGGGGAGGATGACGATGTATAGTGGGGTGTGTTGGGGTATGGGTTATTGTGTGCGTGTATTTTAATTGTTGTATATACAATATATATATATATATATATATATATATATATATATATATATATATATATATATATATATATGGGAGTGAAGTGTTAGAGACCTAGGTCTACCATCGAAAGTGCGTCACGGTATTGTTGTGTATTATTTATTTTACATATAGACATATTTTACAACAGTTATACGAACAGTTAGACGATATATACATATAATAGGGAGATATATTTACATAACAAGAAGACGATAGTTAGACGATATATTTAGATAAGAAGAAGACTTTTAGACAATAGGAAGACGATATGTATACGATATATTTAGACAAACAATTAGACGATATTTATACAGTTAGACATACAAACATTTAGACGAACAGTTATACAAACATTTATACGAACAATTAGACGAACATTTAGACAATGAGACGATATAGGTAACAAAAAAAGCGTTTTAGTTAATATAGTTTTTTATTTTATATTCAATAGTGTTTTTGTATTATCAAACAGACGTATGGTAATATATATAGTATTTTTTACAAAATGTACATTATGCAGTAATTATTTATCAAATGAATATACAATTATATGGTGTATTTTTTAACGTAATATATTTTCACATAGTGATATGTACAATTGAAAAAAATAATTTTATATGAAAGACAGTATTTTTTAACATTATCAAACATTTTTTCACATATTAATGTACAATAATACATATTTATATAGGTAGATGTATGTTCAAAATATACAATAAAAATGTCACATGGGTACAGGCCAGACCTTGAAGGGAGTCGTCATATTGTCGTCACGTCGTAAGAAATATTTTATGTGTATGTGGTATCTGAAAGAGACAGTTTAAATGTTGAGGGGTGATGTGGTGACGTTGTCGGGATGTACCTGTCGTTTTATGTAAAAGTAAGATAGGGCGTTGCGGTGTTGTTCGTAAAAAAATTTTTCCCACCCTGTGCTTGTTGTGTGTTGAGGACGTCTAAGAAAGTGTGTTTGTCTACTTTGTTGTGGTGTTTGTTCAAGCGATTGAGTGGTCTTGAATATGATATAGATAGAAGGATGTGGACGGGATTGCTTCAACATAATATTTTGTATTGGGTCTGTTTAATTGTGCGTTTGTGATAATATCGCTGTCGTGTAAGTTTGAGACAAAAGATTTGAAATCTGTAAGATTTTTGACTAAGTGGGGTTGATCTAACACACAACTATTATTATTTGAGGCATGAAATAAGCGTAATTCGTTTGTTTCTCTGTTTCTCAAAACTACGTGGTGACTGAAGTTAATCTTGAATCTTTTTGTCTGTTGTGTAAAGACAGGAAGCAAAAGACTTTCCCATTCGATTCTTTGGCTATTATGGAAAAAAGTGAAAGTCGATAAATATTTGTGGTTGTTAGCGTGTGTTTTAATCGCGTCCCAGTTATCAGTGTAGATTTGTTTAATGTCAGCTGGTAAGTCACCTAAACTGTCTTCTTCAGACGTCAAGCGGGGTTTTTTTTATATGGGGTTGGGTATTGGTCATGGGGCGTTTCTTGGTCTGACCTGTTTTTGGTGGGTGAGATGGGGTGGGACTTGTTGAATAGGGGGCTCTTGGTAGTGTGGAAGTTGTTGTGGTGGTAGAGGGCGCCATAGATACTGAGTCTGTTATGGCACCGGTTGGTGGTGTCTGTTGGTGCGTTGAGTCTATTGTTACACCTGATGATAGGGCGCGGTCATTATGGTGCGGTGGTATTGGTGGGTTCTGTGGTGTTGCTGCGGTGTCTGCTGCTGTTGAAGAGGTGTGTTGGTGTTTTTTGTGGATGCGCAAATTGTCAAGGCGGGTAAAGTTTTTATTGCAGACCTCACAAGAGAACAGAGTCAGCGAGTGCCTGCTCTTGCTGTGTCGTAATAGGTCGGCGCGACGGGTGAAAGTCTCCCCACATCTGCTACATACCAGATTGGTTTGTGCCACTGAGGTGTCTGTCTGTGCTGAGCCGGACCCGTGTTTATTCTCTATGTGACGTTTCAGCGTATCAGGTCTGGTAAATACTAAACCACAGAAAGCGCACTCATGATTGTGGCGGTCGTGTGTTGTAGCCATATGCCGAGTGAGATCATGACCTCGCTTGAAAACAGACTGGCAGTGTAAACAGGCATAGCCCCGTCGTTGAATTGACTCCATCTGTGAAAAGATGAACAAAAAGACGTTAGGCACACATAAATAAAATTAAATACATGTAAAGAGAGAGAGAGAGAGAGAGAGAGAGAGAAAGAAAGACAGAGAGAGAGAGAGAGAGAGAGAGAGAGAGAGAAAGCGAGAAAGAAAGAGAGAGAAAGAGAGAGAGGAAGAGAGAGAGAGAAAGCGAGAAAGAGAGAGAGAAAGCGAGAAAGAGAGAGAGAGATAAAGAGAATAAAACACAGACTTATAGGTATACACACGCCTACTCTTCCTTATAACTAGTCTTATTGTTTAGTCTGTTATTAAAGGAAATAATTTTGTTTAACATATCAGAATGGTCCACGCGCGCGCGCGCTGTGGAAGCAAAGATATGGATTTAAAACTCAGCCCGTTCGCGAGTACCGAGTTGACCTGTCCTTTTTTAAAATAACGAAAATATAAGTATTTATTAAAGTGTATGTTCAATCATGGTTATAGCAAGGTGACTTAATGTAATATGTTGATTGTATTATCTCTATCTTTTTCCGTGTGTAGTTCAGTATTGTTTTAAAAGCCAAAATACGCTATTTTCTAAACTATTATGTTGTCTAATTTTCACTGGCTGGTTAGGTAGTTTGTAGTGACTCGGGTCCTTAGTTATTTTTAACGTAATATGTTTGTAGTTACTATGAGAAGTTCTTTATAGAAGCAGCTTGTGAGTACAGAAATACGACTCGAGCGCATGTGTTGTGGAATCAAGTCAATTTATCGATCTACCCAAACATCTTTGCGCTACATCCAAGCAAGTATTTGAAATAGACTATTAGTCTATACAAGTTTAGAGTGTTGTTATCAGAAAGTATTACAAGTTGTAAGTATCACGGATAATTTTTCAAAACCCACATATAATTTGCTTTCGCACGAGTTTAACAATAGACGAGAAACGTAGATAAGGATTAAACTAAGGAATTTTTCTCACTACTACACCCACCACATAAAAAAATAAGTCGG